>WYDI02003748.1:11896-29824 GCA_009867235.2 Psittacus erithacus
AAGAAAAGAAAAGAAAAGAAAAGAAAAGAAAAGAAAAGAAAAGAAAAGAAAAGAAAAGAAAAGAAAAGAAAAGAAACTTACCAAACAATGTTATGTAAAATCCACTTTTTTCTACATTGGTAAGAGCAAAACATGTTAACTTAAAGTTACTTTAAAAAAATTAATCAGGTGGATTCTTAAAAACTATTTGGCATGCAACAAATGTGCAATTAACACATTTCTTCTATGTGGAGGTATAATAATCTCTATCACCTCCTACAAAAAGAAAATTATCCAATCTTTATTGTCATGTTTGGCTGATCATGAACATCAAGTATCTCACTGATTACTGCAATTTTGGAAGAGAGATATTTGTTGAACACCAGACTTGGGAAATAACAAGAGTGAAGAACCCTATCAGTATGGTTCCTACTCTGGTAACCTTTTAACTGACTAAGCCAGCTTCTCAAAACTTGGTTGTGTCCAGCCAAAAAAGGTCAAAATTGTGCATGTTCAAATTTCATGCCAGAAAAACTCTTGTTATATTTTGAAAGTACTTATACTCTAAAATTATTATAATAGTTGAATGCTAATTATTTGCATTTAATAAATAGAAAATTAACGTGCCACTTATTGCAATTCTTATGACAAACACTTTCAGATCTTTACTTGCTAAATTTTGTCATAGGTAAAAATGTAGCCCTATTTATTTCAATCACTCAATTTCCATCTCTCTTCTTAAAGCATGTAAAGCTTTCATTTACCATACAAATAGAAGCTGAAAAGAATTCTTTCAAAACCATTTTTCTCATAGATACAATTTTCTCCAAAACATAAAGAGAAAAAACCCAACAACTAAGGGCATATTCTGTCTGGGCTGTATATATGCCCTGTTTATTGCTACATATCTCAAACCCTCAAATGCAGGTGCTGTGAGCCTACGCATGCTGCAAATGGAAACCCAGCCTATGAATGACCACATAATACTGGACAAGTAATATGAGATGCATTACTGCATTAGCACAACTAACTAGGGTAGATTTTCTTTCCGCTCTCCGTATGAACTTTTTTTCTGCCAGTAGTGTCCTACTTTTCTGCAGTTTTACTTACACCCTTTTGGCACAGGGCTTCTTGCAGAAGACTTCCTATTTTGCTGTGTACTCCTCATAGGATATTGCAAAGATATCATCTTGCCTGAGAGCACCCTCCTCCATCAGAGTCTGGTGCCTGTAACTGGTGCCTGTATAATACAGTATTTCCCTTTTCTGACAGGTGGTACTGGGCTATCATAGCCAAGAAGGCTGGCTTCAAGCTCTCCAATTCACTTATCAAAGGAACTGAGTTCATGTCACATTTCTTCTGGATATCATGTCCTTTCATCCCTATTCTCTAACAGCAACTCTCTCCGTCTTTTCTCTCTTTTTTTAAGCTCTGCTTTCAGCTGCTCTGTGATTTAGTCTCTTTTTCCATGGGGGACTTAAAAGTCCCATTCTAGTTTACTACATTTCAGCTTGTGTAACAGACTCAGTATCATGGCATATATCTAAGCTCAAAAAAACAGAGTTGAGAGTAGATAATTCATTAATTATTTTCCAATAGAAATATAAATACAAATATTTTCTCATCTGTCATGAATTGCAGGCTGCTGTCCTATGATGTGGAAATGCATCTATATAACTGAAAACATTATTAGCTAAAATTAATTATATTTTCCCGTTCTCCAGAAGAAGAAAAAACCCCACAGTAGGCTAGTACAGAATTCAGTGACTCAAGACATATGAAGATACAATGAAGATTCAGAAGGGTAGATTTTACCTACTTTTACCCATTTTTTTGGTTAAATCTGACCACTTCCGAACACGGCAGTGGCTTAAGATTTCAATGACAAATCCTCTCAGTTCAAGGGCAGTGAATGTCAATAGTATTTTCAGCAGGGCTGCCCCTGTGAGCTCACCAGCCCAGTATATAGGACTGCATATAGCAGAGCTAGTCCTACCAGTGCTGTAGTAGTCTTAACTATGAAGCCCAAACTGAGATTTAAAATATCCCAAACTCAGAGGTCATTTAGATCCAAGAATATAATTTATCATATTTTTAGAGAGTGACATTTTGGAACTTTAATGAGCTTGAAATATAAGTGAGAACTATGAATCCAATCCCATCATAGATTCAAGAAATGAAGTTCAGAGGCAGCTTTCCTGTGAGTTTATTTCTCTTTCTAACTGGATAATACGTTTGGTCTTTATGGCTCGCAATTGATACCCTTATATCTCTAAAATAAGAGCAGAGAACTTCTGTCTTCATCCAGACCTGACTCCAATGAACGTCTTTTGCTACTTATAAGCAGCAGCTTCTAGAGGCTGTTTAGTCAGTCTTTAAAAGAGATGTCATATATTTGTCTCTCAGCTTCCCCAACAGACATATAGGGTGATCTACATGTGTGCAATAGGTCTCAGATGTACAGCAGAGGTGCATAGGCTATTCTTCCTCCTCTGTCTACTTTCTGACTCATTGAAATGAAAAAGTAGAATAACCAGCATCTCATATCAAATTCCTATCCCTGCTCTCTGATGAATCCACTACTGACTCTGTAGCCCATTTAAAAGCTTTCAGAAGAGAATGAGCAGCTTTTTTGGGAATAATTTGGAAATGGATTGGGACTGGAGAGGCTCTTGGCCTCATCTCTCGGTACCAGCCCCAATATACAAGCAGGTGAAACAAACCCAACCAGAAAAGGCAGTAAGCTAGGCCAGGAAAAAGACACAAGAAACTTTTTCAGCCCTGGCAGAAATTCATAGCAGCAGTGGCAAGGTCTCAGTTTAATCCTCAAGATTAAATCCTGAAGTCATTCCTTACTTCTCATTCATGGAAAACTTTTCTAACAGCAAAAATGCTCACATACCACTATTTTTTGAATGAGCATATTTTTGCCACTTTACACACCCAGAATCCAACTAAGTCTTTTTCAGATGTTCTGAGCAGTTTGGTAACAGCTTATTTTTCATCCCATTGATCTGCACATATGAGCTTCTGTTGACATCAGAAATTAAATTGCCACAGAAGCTTTTTCTGCTGTATTTCGAACTGCAGTGGTAGCAGTGAAAAATCTCCTAGGCTGACTGTTGTAGCATGATTTTCAGCCAGTTCTGTGGGTTGCAGGAGTTAAGGGAGTTAAGATAAGGCTATGAACTTGTATACAGTTATCTGAATCTTACTTGCAAAATTTTCATCATAATAGATCCTGTGGGATGGCAGCAGACTCTGGAGAACATTAGCCATTTTCCCAATTTCATAACACTAGGACTGGTGAATATTGTCAGATATTGTAAGACATTTTTTGCCAGCCTGAAACGTGATGTTTATATAAATATGTCTGGAACATAAAATACCTCTGAGGGACCAAGTCAAAAATAACCAAAGGTTTTCAAAAAGCAGCACAAATTCAGGGATGAGGGGGGAGGTGAATTTTGATGTGCTTTCTTACACTTGTGTTTGTCTAAGTATACTTATGGTCATGAAGCAGAAGCTGGGAGATTTCTGTGAAAATATGTCAATATATTAATATTTTTCCTAGAAGAATAAATTGCAAATTCCTGTGTCTCCTGACACAGAAGAGCATTTGTAAAATCAGCTTCGAAAAGCTGGGTGTCGTTTTTCTTTCGCAATCTTTCAGTAGTATGTGCTCCCACCTAGGAAGGTTAATACAGGAGTCTGATTGCTCTTTTTATATATACCGATATATGAAAGACTCTGTGTGGGAGATGGGCTTTGTTTGTTTGTGTTTATTTTGGTGTGAGGGAGGCGAAGGCTATTTGTAAAACAGTGAGTCGCAAATGTGCTGCTCATTTATGAAACTGTGGCTGTGTTTCATACTCTTTGAAACTATGGGGTTTTTTACTTACCTGATTATTTGTAGGTTTTAATATTTGCTACAAATGTCACTTTCATTAGCAAAAAAAAAAAAAAAATAGGGGGGAAGGGGAGAAAAAGACAGTACTAACCACTTTATCTTACATAAGAAAGCCATAAGGTGCTGAAAATGGAAACTGCATAAGAAAGAGAGAGAAAGGAAAAGAAGAAAAATGGATAGTGCTTAGTGATTTTTTCAAAATTGAACCACTGTGCTTTTATTCCCATCTTGTCATATATACCAAAACAACAAATACACAGATAAGAAAGCATGGGCCACTTTTAGTTGTAAAATACAAAGCTATCCTTAACCCCCTATCAAAAGCTTTGAGTGTAGTGATACAAAACTGAATCTTTTCTGTAGCATCTGAAGCAGTCACTACTGAAGGGATCTGTACACTTATTTTAATCAGAGCTGGATCGACTAATTAGGTTTCTCCTGGCATCTAAACTGACATGACTGTCTGCATAAAGGACTCAAAAATGATGTGTTGTCTTTGAAAACAACCAAACATTTCTGTATTCTGATCTTAACTCTAATGATGTTCCTTCACTGGGTTTGTATAGGGACAGAACATTAGCCCTGATAATATATCTGTACACATGGATATTGTTTCGCATTAACAAAACTTCTCAGCATGCAGACGTAAATTACTTGCACCTTAAAAAAAATCAATTTTACTCACAGGTGTTATGAAGGGTTCAAGTTTCATGTAATGACAGCTTTCCTTAATAAATATTTGAGAGTTATGGGTTTTGTTTAAATAAGTTAATTTTACAGAAATACAAATTCTTGGATCAGCATAGCTGTTTGTTTTTTTTTCAACTGGATCATTACACAGATCCTGTTTAGAGTGCAGCTACATCTGTGTACTGTGACAACCAAACCAGTGGATAGGGCTGCCATGTCTACCAGTGGTAAATGAGGCTGCCTGCATAACTGGGTCTGATGATAACAAATAGTAACATGGACCAGGCAGTAGTTTAAGCCAAACACATAAAAGTAATAGGTGTTACCTTGAGTTTTTCTTGGTGAAGATCCTGGTATGCAGTGTTGACCCATCCTTGCACATTAGCAATGCCCACTCTTCCTCAAACTTTGGCTACTTGAAAATCTTTTTATCTTCGTGTGTTTGCAATGTGTCTTTGAACATCTCTAGTTCCAAAACATCATCAGAGGTATCAGAGGACAAGGACAGAGATACTATCATAGAGTTCTTAACTAAATCTATCCTTTTTTTTTTCTTTCAGAGGTGCGGAGAAATCTCATTTGATAGTTCTGACCAGAATGCCAAATGTGTTCGCATGCTAGGTAAGGGTGTCTTTCCTCCTTTTGATATAAAAGTGTGTGGAAATACATTTAATAGGGGATTTCCTTTCAAAAGTGCATGATAATGGCCATGATGATTGACATAGTTCATCTACATGTAGTCCTCATCAATAGGTACTTTATGGTGAATTTTGTGTTATTGAAACAAAGTACATATATATCCCAGAAGTATTCATCCGCATAGATGAAAATATAGCTGTATCAACACCATAATTGTAACCTCTGATATACTCAAGTCCAGAACTCATATTTGAAAGCTGAAAATCTATACTTTGGAAGAGAGTATTAATTCCACAAATATGTATCAAAAGCCTCTAGGTCAGACCTTCAGCCGCATCCATCAGCAAAATTTCAATCACTGTGATTTTAGAGATTTCTGCAGGTGTAGCACTCTGCCTATAGCTTAAAAAATTAATATTAAGTAGAAGTATCTGTTCTCTGAAAATAATACAAGAATGCTATGTTATGTTTCATTAATTTCTGTGACCAATTTTATTGTATTTGCTTGTTTCATCTACAGTGGTAGTACTGAAACATTAACTGCATGGCTAGTATCACAGTGAAAGACAGGAAGTCTCTAAAAACTTAAAAGATGATGTTTAATCAGAAAAATAAATGAAATCATGTAACACTTGCAGGATTCGGCTTTAAATTCTGAAAACCTTTTGAGATAAATGCGTCCTGTAAATTGGAGCATTGCATCTAATAACATGAAGATTGAAATAGTCACAATTTTAAAAACTGCAATTGGCAATGTTTAGGAACTTAATTCCCATCTGGGTGCATAGCTGTGTTTTGTAATAACAGATTATGTGGTTTGTCGTTTATATTCATTAAATCTTATTGTCACAATAGACTATAATTTCTGCAGAGGAAATCTGTCATGCTTATAGTGCACAGATCCCAACAGATGAACTGACACAATAGGCCATAATGATCTGTTACATCAATGATCCATGGCTAGAGGTTCTTGATGGAACAAGCTGACAGAAAAGATACACTTGTGATCCTTTATCATGCCAATTATAATCTACAGCTTTAATACCATTGAGATTGTAATACTCTAGTTCTAAGGAAGTTATATCCATGCAAATGTTATCATCTATTAAGAGCTAAAAGGAGGGATGAACAAAAAAATTTCATGATGATTAAAGTCTTCTGCATGGGTTGGCTCATCACTTGGTTTGGCATTTCTATAACACAGTCCAAAATTGTGAGTTTGACATCATCATTTATGCAAATGATTCCTTAGGAACAATAAGCAGAACAAGATTTTGTTTCCATTACATATATTCTTACCTATGTCTTGTACTGTATGTGTGTGCAAAAATGAGAGGATATGCTGTGCTCTGTAAGGAAACTGCTAGGAATGTAAAAATGATTCCAAGGGGACATGCCAAAGGTGTGACTATCTCTCAGACATTACATCTCTTGTACTTAAACAGATTTCACCTATTATTGTTCATCAGTGTCTCTAACAAATTAAGGACAGTAGTGTCATATATAATATAGGATATTACATTTCACCCCAAGGTATCCCAAATTACGTACAGAGCTGAGTGCAAGTGCATATCCCACAACTGGCTCTGTAAGAGGTATGGAAAGTAAAACTTGCATGATATGGTTGATCTGAAGGGCAGCTACTGGGGACAAACTCTGCAATCTTGATTTATCATAGAAATATGTGTGGTTCTGGTAGTGCTGTAAAGCCAGATGGTATCCATTCCGGTACCTGTCCTTTCATACCGAACTCTGTGTGGAAGAGCAAGAGCCAGAAATCATGCAAGCTAAAAGGTCTAAGACACTGCACTGAATGCATCATGTAGTGTCCAATTTCAGATTTTACAATGGAATTAAATTTCCAAGGGGACAAAACACAAAGTTTGTCACTGATCAATGCAAAGCTGACATTATAACAGCTGTGGTTGTAAGTTAGTGAACAAAGCACAATGTGCCTTCAGAGAGGGACATCTTTCTTGACTGCGTGGTCTTTAAGATATGCTGAAACAGTCATGCTGTCATCTACTGTAACAGTGACACAGTGCTGACAGAAATCTAGAGGGCAAGTCCCATCAACTGCAAGAGGATAATTACTTACTAAGGAAAAAAATACAGAAGTCTGGAGTGCTGGCTGTATTTCTTCAGGGATCTTTGACATAAGACCAGCCCATGCTTGGAACTGTACAGGCAGTACTCTAAAGCGGCAATAGCTGGGTTGTTTGGGCTTTCTTTTTTTTTTTTTTTCAGAAACAGCCTGTATCTGGGCTATTTTACCAGTTCTGAGTGAGTTTCAGATTTAAAGGTTTTAGGAGTAATGCTACCCTGGCTACTGTGAGTCCCCTTTCCTTGAGGTAACATGGATTATGTGGATGAGATTCTTTCTCTGGGTAGATGAAGAAGAGAGGTTTGCAGTAAAAATCTTACTCTATTCCTATATTCCTACTAGATAACAGGAAATAATAGATGAAGAAATGCCTGAACACTTAACAATGGCTACAGTAAAAGTAGGCAACTTTTCAATGGACTAACTAGATATCACTTAACCTAAGGATAAGAGGAAAAGAATCAAGTTTGATGTCTCATCTTTCAGCATTTGAGTTATGGATATTTATAATCCAAGTGTGAATAATAACTTGTACAACTAAATTAAAAGGTCACTTAGCAGTGCTTCCTGAGGATATAATAGATAATGTGCTCTACCCAGGATATGCTTACTATCAGTGTAATTACATGCACTAATATTCTTACAGAAAATTATGTTCTCTCTCTTATTCTTTATATTGTGTTTGTTTCCTTACACCTTGATATGTTATACTAGTTAAAGCAACACGACTTTTGTAACCGTCACAGAAGAAAGTCAGTCAGTGGCCCACCTTAGCCTTTTGAAGACCAGTGTTCACAGCCTAAATCTATCGAGAATTTCTTGAGCCTGGCATTGGCTAAAGCTTTAAACATCCCTGCACATCCATTGTCCTTTGAAAAATGGCAAGAGAAGTGCTTTCTCACTTGTTAGGAACAACAAGAACTAATTTCTAAGTACAATGAGAAGGTGAAGTACTATAGTAACACAGGCCATGAAAATGCCACACTGTTGATAAACGTGTGTTGTCAGAGGTTTCCCTGGAATACCTGAGTCTCTCCGGAGGCACTTCCAGTGCAAGCTAGAAAGTCTACACTATTCTACTTAGCCTAGATCCGTTATCAAGTTAGCAAGGGCTGTCAGCTGTGGCAAAATTGCTAGATAATGCTGAACCGGATATCAAAAAGCTTTTTCTTTATGTTACATTCTGGAAGTTAGAACCCTGGGCTCCTCATGCCCTTTACTTATAATGATTGTGACTTAAAAAAGCAATTGTTAGCACAGAAATAGAGCATATAGCAAGGTACCATGGTTATTAGTGCAGATACTCATATTATGAAGGGCAGAAGCAAACTGCCTTTCTCCCTACAGCACCCACTGCAATTTTCAATGGCACAACCTGTGGTTAATTTTCCTGTGTGTAGACAGACATATTCTGGACTCAGACATGACACAATGTGGTATCATGCAGAGATAATTGGGATAGTTTGCTGTGAAAACTGCTGGTTGGAGGCCTAAGCTAATTAACTCTGCTGCGAAGAGTTGCATACCAGCTTGTAAGAGTCCAAAGTTAAGGCAAGTTAACTGGTTCTCACATCTTAACTAGCTCATCCAAAGCTAACTCGGTAACCTCTGCATGGCAGAGCACCGAGTTTTATGAATTTATCCTGGAAAGAGTAATGCTCCCATACAAAGCTCTAGGATTTTTACAGAAGGAAAAAGGTCTGCCAAAAAGAAAAGAAATTTTAGTGTATAAATAGCATTTTACACGGGATAGATATGTTTATCCACATATTATAATTATAAATATACAACATATTATATTTGTTGTATAGAAATTAGGCAGCTTCACTCATCATGACACAAAAATTAAATGATCCCACTGGTTTTAATCTGTTCAGCCTTCCTGATGACAGTGAAGTGAGATGGATGATAAAAGCAAATTATATAGTTCATTACTTTAGTAACCAGACTTCTACCACTAGATTTGGTCTTCACTCCTTACTGAAACACTGGGTAGATTTTGAAGAGGTCACATCTCTTGCTGGCCAACTCTGCTGTCTGTACAGGTTCTTCCAGGGGAAATGTGAATTACCCTCCTTAAGGAGCTAGTTAGTAAGATGAAAACACTAACCTACCAGATACCCCATGGCAAATCACTGAGGTGCTTTCCTTTCATTACTGTAAATTCCATGCAGACAGGAATAATGTGGGTGAGTTTTGTTTCCCTTTTGGTGTAGACTTAATCCCTGTAAAAGCAGACAGATGGATCCTTGTTTGGACTAAAAGTAGTTTCCTCACAAATAGCCATTTAAAATTAACCAATGGAAGAAAAGCAATCAGAAAAAAACAGGAGTTAGGGGGGTGGGAGGTTGGTGGTTTTTTTCCCCCAGACTACTAGAGCATAACTTTGTAGCTTTAAGGCAAAAAACTCTTTCATATTCCAGGTCAGATAGGTGCCTACCTCACTCACTCCAAAAAAAGCTGCTTTGTGGCATACTTCCACCGTTTATTACCTATGGAGAGTTATGGTTAAAGGAATCGGCATTTAGCCATGAAATGAGTTTTGTGGATGCAGCTTCAGTCTTGGTGGCTCTTTGCCCGCAGCAGAAAACCACCATGCATTTGAACAGAGTTGGCAGCTGCAGCTTAAAAGAGAGAGACATTACTGGAATAACAACTGCGTTGAAAGCCAGGACTGAGGGATACTGGCAAGGCTCTGGCTGGCTGGCCTCTGCCTTACATAACTGTTGAGCTCACCTTCACTGGAGAAGGGGAATCTATTAAAATTTACTTTGAGAAATTTAATCAGTTAAGGAATCATATAACTAGCTGGGAAAAATAAATATTGAAGAATGGTTAAATATGTCAGTTTGCCTTGCAGTGGAGGGAGAAAAAGAAATGAGGCAGTTAGTCAAATGGCTCTGCACTGGTCAAGCTTTGCAAAGCTTTCTAGAGCCCTCATTGACATCATTTGAAATGTGACCCTGTATCTCTTGCACACACAAAACTTCTACTGAAACTGATAGGCATGCATGAGCAATGGTGTTCTAAATAGCCAAAAATACAGACTATTTTTATCCCAGTCATTCGAAGACTTGCACATGCACTTGACCTTATGCAAAGTATTCTATCTGTGCAAGTGACAGGAAAGGAAGCACATGAAATCATCTTTGTAAAATTAAGCAATATGTTTATGGAGAAAAGGCCTAAATTCTACATCGACTACCAAGAAATCTACACTCATCACTTTGCTGCCCTTCAGCATTACTCACAACTTTATAGCAGTGGGAGGGGGGAAGGCTTAGGATGTCTGCTGCAAAAAGATAGGCTTCTATTCCATGAGCAGC
The DNA here is from genome assembly GCA_009867235.2 of Psittacus erithacus. Taxonomy (NCBI): domain Eukaryota; kingdom Metazoa; phylum Chordata; class Aves; order Psittaciformes; family Psittacidae; genus Psittacus; species Psittacus erithacus. The sequence continues at coordinate 22,545 of WYDI02003748.1, forward strand.
TTGCAACACAGGATGAAGTGAAGCAGGCTTTTTTCCACTATAAAGCAATGGTGTGAGTGCATGCAGGAAGATAAACACCATGTCTCTTTTTAATATCTTGTTAATGTAGATAAATTCAAATCGAAACATATAAACCCATGCTAGAAGCTTTTCACTTACATTTCTTACTGTAACTGCCAAAGAAGGTCTCTCTAGCAACAATTTATTCTGATAAGAACAGTATGATGTAGATAAGATTTCTGGAACTGAGTAGACAAAATGTAGAGATTTTCAAACAGCTTCTAATATGTTTTCCTTTTTTTTTCCTATAATGTCATTCATATGTATTAACCCAACCGAAAAATCAGACTTAACTCCTGATATTGCAACTGTACTTGTAATCACATTAAAAATGTTGTATGTCTGTGACCTTACCACCATCAAAATAGAAGCTTACTGATCCTTCGCATCACTTAAGACCTCCGCCCTCAGTTGACTGTCTCTTCCTGAAACACAATAACTTCTAAATCTCACCTGTTTTCTCCAAGAATGCCCATGATTCATTCACAATAGTGTACAAAGGAAGCTAAAGACTTGTTGCATAGTTGCATGTTTTATTTGGAAGGCCCCAGTTGAGATGCCAGGCTGCCTACATTTATTTGAGTGTAGCTTGGAGACAGAAAGTGGAAAATGGGTGGGCACAAGGCAGCAACAGAGACTTCTTTGTCAAGGAGTTTACAGTGTACACGCCGTCACTGTGCCACTTCATCACTGTGTTACTATTTCATGCTAAACAAATAGGAATTCTTTGATTTTTACTATCATGAGATTTGTGCCCCAAATCACAAGGAATGTACATATCAAATCCATCTTCTAGTTTTATGACTAATTAATTCAGTTAAGAAACTATAAAAAAAAGATAAAATGAATTGAAAATTCTGATACCCTTAGTGCATTTTAAAGAGTTGTTCTCTGATGCCATCTTATTGTAGTGATTTTGATTTAATTACTATTTTAGGTAATTATATAGCCTGGTAGCTGAGTGACAGTGACCACCTGTTTATCCAGTTCTGTCCTGTAAATCAGGTCAGACTGAAACCACTTGTCTAGCAATATTCTATCTTTCAGAAGGGTGCAGAAGGAGACACAAACTGGCCTTGCATTTTGAGTAGGCATATAAAACACTTTTCTAAATGTAATTTCTGATTGCTTCTTTCATATCACTTAAACATTAATTTGAACCATATATTGTATTATCCTATGTCTGACCTTGCTGCAGGAAAGAAATGGGGGCATCAGGGGACTTGAAGGGAATGCAATAATGAGGATTTGAAACCATCTATATGATGTAAACACACCATGATAGCTTTCTGTAGAAAGGAGAGTTAATGTGTCGCCCACAATTACAAAAGCCACTCATTGGGACCACAGGATCCAGTTTATATACCAAAGCTCAAGAGATCATTAAAAAATCCTCCTTTCCACAACTAAAAATACCCCAAGCCCCTGAGTCTTCAGCTTCTCTTTCTATCAACAAGGCTTTTTGACTTGGCTGAGAATGTCACTGCATATCACATTTAGAAAAAGCACAGATTTTTAAGTCCTATCTGGCAGTTGTACTCAAAACATGGCTAGCAAATTTAATGCAGTGCAAAGCCAACTGCCTCCCTTTCTGTCCAAAGCATACTGCAAACAGAAGGATTGCATTCTGCTGCTCATTTATGTAATAATTTGACGAAAGTTAAAGCATTGATTTCTGTGCTTTCATCACCCTGAAGCAGTTAAAACCCATGGCACCCACTTTTTTCTTGCCTGCAGGTTGGGGTTAGGTGCTGTGTGTTCCACTAGGATCTCATGCCTTATTTCATGGTATTTGTCACATGACCTGTTGCTGATCCCCTGTTGGAAAAAAGATTTCAAGTGCCTATCCAGGCACATCTTCACTCTTCCTCACAGTTTGATTTTAACTTGCGCCTAACCTTGTACCTAAACATGGACTGCATTCATATAATTTCCCATCTTCTGTGTCCAAATTGTTTTGAGTGGGATGTCTTCACCCAAATTATGTGCTGTACAGAAAACTGCTGTGACTAACCATACTGCTGTAATAATGTTCTTTCAAAAATGGGAAGGAAGGGAAAGGAACAATTATTAGATCTATTAATTGGACCAAACTGGAGAAAAGTTATCCACAGTTTTACAGCCAGCCATCCCTTCTTGATAGCATAATAAAATCTCTAGATTTAAAACTTCAAAAGTTAGATTTTAATGGTTCAAATTTATATTCTCTGGTTTGAGTTCATGTCTAGGAATTAATCTTTGTTTCTTTAATTATTACTTGGTGATACCTTGCAATTTCACAGACTATGCAATTTCCTATAGACAACTGTGTAGCTACTCAGTAAGAGTGATTTATGCCTGAGAAAGCCATGGAATTCGTATGCTTTCAAGCACTCAGTTCGCATCTGTAAAAGTTCATAAACTTCTAAGCTTAAGAAACCATTTTCCTATATTCTTCTCTGCTCTGTGTTTAAAGGATGTCTCAAAGGATTGTCAGCATTTCCTGGAGCTAAAAAATTTTGCTGTTCTGAAATGTCGGTTGTAATTTTACCTTTAGTATAAAAAAGAAAACCCCACAAAATCAAACACCTGCTGTTCTTTGGCCTTGCTAGCTGAGTAGAAAACTTCCCTTGATGGCTTTAGCTTCCTTTTCTTCTTTTTCTTTTCTTTTTTTATAAATCACAATTTCTAATGATAATCTGTTGTTTTCTTGTACATCTCCTGCTTTTTAAAGCACTAAGTTGATCTCTTAGATCATCCCTTCGTCATTAAACTACTTAACCATGTATTTACATGTTCTCACTGAAGCCAAAATATGCGTAGGCTGAAACATGTTCCTGTGCCAGGGTCAGTCACAGTGTCTAGCACAGTGCATGCTCAAGCTCTGATCTGATCCAAATACTTGAGCCTCTGGGCTTACGAAATTATGGAGTGTGACTATGAATATTGGTAGTAAATGACAGGAACTCAACTTGGCAAAAAGAAACAGAATTTCTGAATCCCAAATAGCCATTTCAGCATTTCTCACAGAAAAGTTCAGAGTGTGCTCCCATCGGATTTCCCTTATAGGGCATTCATCTCATTTTGCAGATGAGATAATGCTGAAGATAGCTGGGATGCAATTCATTTGACACAATGTCTGCAAACATCTATTAAAAAATTATTTTTTAAATCCACAGCCATCATCTCATCTTCCCTCTTGTAGCTGAAAAGACTGAGAAAATGGTACTTCCTTCAGACTCAACTCACTGCAAAATAGACATCGAAAACTGATCTGAGGAACACTACGAAGAGACTGCCTGTTTCTCCCCATTCACTGCTAAAAAAGCTGAAGTGTGGATGTGAGCAGTTGGAGGAGTTTAATGTTGCTCCTGGAGTACAGGCATTCTTTTTCACAGTGTTCAAAGCTGTAAACTTTAGGGATAATAGAAAACCCAGCTAATCAACCTTTCTTATAAGATATTTTATTGGTTTTAATATAAGTGCTATTTTTAAGTTTTCAGCATATTTGTACTGGTGTAGATAGCACATTGTGTCCATTATTTGAATTCTTTTCCTGGTTGCCTTTGTGAATTCTTAATTTTTCTCTTTCTCACTCTGTGACATAGCTGCAGGACCTTTTCTGACATCTGAATAGCTCCTCAATTTTAGTTAAATAAAGTATTTGAAAGCATGATAAAAGACCTTTTGGGCCCTTAAGCAGTCCGGATTGGCCTGATGATCATGCTGTCCTGTGGGTAGAACTATTTGGATATGAAACCTAAATTCAGCCATTAATATGCGAAGTCTGTTTTTTTATTTTAATAACATTTTAAATACACATTTCATCCCATGATAAATTTTTTAAGGAGGGAACCCTACAGCCTTTCCTTGTATAGACTGTGCGTACATTACTGTTTCAGCTCAGATCAGGAGCGTGTTTTTGAGATGCAATCCCAAGTTCCCACACACTTTGTTTAAGGTTTAACTGAGGATGTGTAGGATGTAATCACACACAGGTTGTGTGTGTTTTCCTGAATATTGATTGCCTATTTCCAGTACACATGCCATCAATCTGTGCATGCAACCTAAAACTTTATCACGGGTTGGTCTTATACTTTGAAATAAGGACAGGTTTGTAGGGAATGGCAAAAGTGATTTATTTGAATGTGAAATATTACCCTTTTTGAAACTTAAATTAACTTTTAACTCTAGATCAGGGTTCCACACTAAATTTATAGATTAATACAGAGCAAATTTAATTTAACACTTAATTCTAAGGAATTGTTAATATTCCACAGCTTTTCTTATTGACATAGAACAGTGAGATCCTCACATTTTATTTGTGCATATACAAGACAAATTAATATTGTAATATCTTTTTGTTTTATAACAAAGACTGGTAATGAAAGGAACTCAGAAATACTAGCATCATATACTTTATTAGTAGAAACTTCTTAGAAGAAAGCAAGGACTAGTTGCCTAGAAATGACTTCTCCATCTGGAGATAGTGTAATAAGCAAATAATATCTTTACCACTTGGTTTCCAGTATTTTATGTTTATAGGCATGGGTTGGTATCTGCCGTACAAAAAAATCATCATTAAAGTGGTATCATTTTGCTTTGCTTTGATGGAAATATCAACCAGAGTTGCCAATGCCCCCAGCTATTCCATGAATATCCAATTAAAATAATCACAAGACTTCTCCAATGGAAGGAGTTTTGAGGATGTGAAAGTAAGGTAAGGCCTAGTGTAAATTATTTGCCGCCCCGGGTAGTAGCTACCTGATGTAACAACAATAGCAATCACTGTCAGAGCTCTTTTGGAAAGGGAAGATGAGTGGCAGATGCTCCATTGTAATTTTCTTGCTATCAGCAGAGATCATAACAGCAGGCATTAATCCACTGGTTTAAACAGAGGTAATAATATGTCCAGAGAGCTACAACCTCCAAGGAGCAAGTGCAATTGCTGTCACTGTACATTTATCCTAGAGGGTTCTTTAAGGCAAGTGCATGTCATAAAATTTTAGGAGCCAAAAGAATCTGAGTTCATGTGACTTTTAATTATTAACATATTTTCCTTTTCTTAAAAAGAAGGAATGAAAGCGTCATAAATCATGATGTCTAATCTCATTTATTTTCTGTTGTTTAAGAACGACACACAGGACTTTTGATGTCTGTATATTATTTGTTTCATGGGGAAAAATGACATTATAATAACCCTCAAAACAGCTTAGAGAGAAAATTCTGTTGGTTTTGGATATTTTCATTTTAATCCAATCCAGTTTCTCTCTGCCATGAAGGAATCTGTGTTTGGTTTAGGCAGAACCATCTTAGATACCACAGTTGCTTCAAATTGTGCAGCTCATTGAGACAAAACAAAAAGTCTCTTGATAATTGATGACAGAATAAACAAAGAGGAAACTGGAGGCAGATGTGTGCTGGAAAGCTTTCTGAAATCCTAGGATGGGATGGGGAAGAGTTTGATTTTGATTTTAATCAGAAGCACCACAGTTCTCTCTTAATCCTGAACATTTCCTGCTTGACATTTTTTGTTCTTAATCTTTTCTGGGAGTGGGTGTTGCTGCTGTTTAATTTTAAGTAAATTTCCAGTAGTAAATCTAGAAGGGCTTTTAGGCTGGCAGCTGTGCAGCCTCAAGCCCTCCCTCTGCAGAACAGCATAAATCCCTCTAACACTGTCGTGCCAGAAAGCTTCTTCCTCAACATGGAAAGATCATCTGCAGGAATTGCTAAGCTAGTAGCACCTTTGTCCATCTGGTTTTTATATTCTTGCTGAAGCTGCCTCAAGAGCAACAAGATGTGCTGCATGCTCTCATATTATAGACACATTTAACTCCCTCAGTAGAAGCTATACCAGAAGTACAGATTCACATAGGCAGAGCCCATCATTCAGCTCCTGTCATCTCTCCTGCCACTATGCCTGCTTCTTGTCTGCTGGAAAACTTGCCTGATAAGTGTGCACCTAAGCTGGCTGGAAAAGTTTCCTCAGAAATGTTTGGCAAAAATTGTCTTCCTGAAGTTAGATCCTGTAATTACATTGTAGTGAAAGATGAAAACTTGAGACCCAAATCCAATATTTTTTAGTGAAAATCATTTGGCCAATAACAAGCTTTAGATTCAGAAAAGCTGCTGCAGAGTTTTACAGGCACGGTTGTTGAAGGTCTGTACACTTCAGTTTCTTATGTGGGACATGCATCACTGTGTCTTTCGCTGAATTACTTCAGCATATGACAGGAGTCCCTGATGACACCTCACGGCAGATTCAGCTTGGCTGAGTAACCTCAGTCTCAGAAGAAAATAGTATAATGAGACAGACACTATGGCTCACCTGAGGAATTCCCACTGGAGAAATCTCTGAATCTAGTATTTTCAGAAAGTAACTGACTTGTTTTTTTCGGTAGGAGAAATTGAGCATGGAACTGTCTAACAAATAGAAACAATCCCTGTGGAATTCAGAAACTTTTGATAAAAATGTTTTGTAGCCAAAAGCCCAGTTTCTTGATTGATCTTATCTTGTGGACTCTCTTTTGGAAAAGCAGTTATTACAGTACCCTAGAAAAGGACTTCCAGTTACAAGAATAAGTAAGCAGGTCTCTTATTCCCTGTAAGTGTTAGCACAATGTGTAGCCACATTGGTCTAAATTGGATCTAATTGGGCAAAGGATGAGATTGAAGGAGGGTTTTGGTAATTCTCTTTCCATTTTAGGTTGGCCGATGCAACACCTACTCCCATATTCCAGGCTGCTTTCTCCCATGAATGCTAGGGCACAAACAATTACCAGCTACCCTTTGACTGCGACAAAAAAAAAAAAAAAACCACACGCAAAAAAACCCACACAAAAAAACCCCAACAAAAATCAACCAGACATAAAAAAAAAAAAAAGAAAAAGCTGTTTGTCATGGTTTAAGCCCAGCTGGTAACTCAGCACCACATAGTCTCTCACTCACTCCCCCCCTTCCTCCCTCAGCTCCTGGAGGGATAGGAAGGAGAATTGAAAGAGTACAACTCCCACGGGTTGAGATAAGAACAGTCCAGTAACTAAGATATAGCACAAACCATGGCTGCTACCACCAATAATAACAATGATAAGGGAAATAACAAGAGGAGAGAATACAACCGCACACCACCGAGCCTGACCAAGCAGTGAACTAGCCCTTCCAGGGAACTCCCAGTTTACATCCTGGACATGATGTGCTGTGGTATGGAATACCTCTTTGGCTAGTTTGGGTCAGGTGTCCTG
>WYDI02003750.1:0-42454 GCA_009867235.2 Psittacus erithacus
GGAGCATTCACAACTTCCTTGGGCAACCCATTCCAGTGCCTCACCACCCTCACAGTAAAGAACTTCTTCCTTAGATCTGACCTAAATTCTCCAATGTGATTACCTTGATCACATTGATCGCCCTATGCAATACCCTGCACTTGGATTCTCTGTGCAAAAAGCTGGTGCCGTTGTGTGACTTGCTGAGTGGGATGGGCTGGCTTCGGAGGAGCTTTTACCAGGGCTGTCCTATGGCCAAAGGGACCACTTGTGGGGAGCAGCACATGGTGAGCCAGCACTCCTCCTAAGCACATTCCCCATGTCCAGTTTGTGCTTGCAAGGGAAAAGTGGATTGCTGATTAACAGCAAACACATTGCTCTCCTGCAGCACGAGTATCCCAGAGTCCAGCCTGTGCTGCTGCTGCCGCAGGCACCTCCTGATGGGACACAAAGCTCCCCATGCTGCCAGCGCTGAGGAATTCATCAAAGTGACAGGGCTACAAAAGCTGTGCGTTGCTGCTCCACCATTCCCTCGCCACTCGCTGGAGAACAATGCCCCTGCTGAGCCGCACGTGATCCGCCTCGGCTGGCTTTTAATTTCAGTGTTAGCCGAACTCTGACACGCGGAGAAAGAGGCAAAAATCATGCAAAGCACTCTTGAAAACTCCTGCTCTGGTAAAAGGCTCTCCTGCCATGAATATGCAACATCTCCTGTAGCAACTGGGAAGTTAATGTGCATTTAGAGGAGCCACATCTACATACAAATATGATTTCAGCCCCACATCTACGTAGATGAAGAGAGATCTTTTTTCTCCCAGCCGCTGACAGATCCTGCCATCGTTTGCAGAGACATATCCAGATATTTGCTGACCTGTCTCTGTTTCGTAAGAGCACAGTTAAGGTTTGCTGCCTGTGATGTTGCTCCCCTTGTTGTTTTAATCATGCAAATAATCCTTCCTCAGGGACTGTGTTTAAGGATGAGGATGCGAATGGGAGAGGGATGCAGTGGGATGGGGATGCAGTGGGATGGAGATATGGTGGGATGGGGATGCAGTGGGATGGGGATGCAGGCAGCAGCTGCTCCCAGGCCTCGAGGCTCATCTGTACCAACAGTTGTGCAGGGCTGGACAGGCACCATGCAAGCTTCATGTGTTTGTGTTAGGCTCAAGGCTGGCAGCAGCCTCGTGCTGATGGTGCCAGCGATGGCTGGGAAAGCGCATGTCAGCTTCCTCCCGGGGCTGGGCCCAACGGCTGCCTTTCCAAATGGAAATTTCAAATGTCAAAACATTGACATGGAGCAACGCAACCCATCCAACCCCCTGCACCTTGCTCACGGTGCCTGTTGAGCGCTGGGATCAGTAGCGGCACAGCACTCACTGCTCCTGCCACACGCACCCTGCCTGCTCCTTCTTCCTTCCTGATTATTTACCACCAGCCATTCACGAGATAAAACATTGTCCTCATGTTTCCCAGAGTCTCATCTTCCACCAAAACTTATCTGATGGAAACCCCTTTATTTTTAGCTTTGCTTTTTCACTGAAACATGAAGAATTCCCCTCAGACCGCTCAGTAATGAATCGCAGAGAAAGTTTCTCTTCAGTTCCTCGGAACGACGCTCATCTGAGGGGGTGGAAAATTACTGGAAAACTTTGATAGTAAGTAACAAAAAAAGTCTTAAATTCAACTTTTGTGGTGTTTTTAATCATTTCTGGCATGATTCATTTCACATGCAAATCCAGCCTCGCGCTCTCTGTGCCGCTAACGATTCTGACTTCAAACCGTTTCAGCACAGAGCCATTCTGGCAGAAGGCAGAGATTCAGATCAACCAAAGAACAACCAGAATTCTAATTGCACTTTGAAATGTGGGATTCCTCTTGTGAGGAGTGGGTAGATCTGATCCTATCCTTTCATATAGTGCCTTTCTACCTCTAACAGCAGGGTAGGACAGGTCTCTGCACACACAAGGGTTCATATCCCAGTCATCCAGATAGTGGTAACAGCACCCGGCCCTTCTTCCATGGGCCAGAGCACCAAAACTTTGGCCAAAGAGATTTTCACTGATTTTGCTTTTTAAATAGGGAGAAAAACCCATCCCAAACCCAACAGAGCCCCATCTGAAAAGGAAGCCGGGTGTAGTGCAGGTTTTAGCTGCTCATTTTTCTTCCTTAGGTATCAGTCCAACCCAATTGTTCTTTGTTCCTGCACTTCTCCTACCTGTTGGTGGGATAAGTAAAGCACAAAGTATTTAACTGATCAATGGAGACATAATGAGGTGGACGCTGCCTGGTGATGAATGAGTGGCCAGAGGTGACTTGGGGATTGCAGGCTGCATTGGCCAGCGCTTGTACAGCCACGGCTCCAGCCCCATTTCAGCTGAACTGCACATCAGAGATTTATTAAGACACTCTCAATTAGAATAAGCTGAAGAAGGAAAGGGAAATGAAGCAGTGACCTGCGTCTTTAGGAGAGGCCTGTGAGCTGCCCCTCTAGCATTGACATCTAAACCCCAAACCCTTCTGATTTTAGCAGTGTCACAATTGGCGACAATAAGGAGAAAAAACATCTTGCTGTGAAATTACAGAATAAAGCCAACCACAGAATCATAGAATACCTCAAGTTGGAAGGGACCCACAGGATCATCAAGTCCAATAATAAAATTCCTTCAGCGGGAGAGAGTTGGGGAAGATTCCACGCGTTTGGTTTTGCCCCTCTTACTCCTTTCCTTGCTCCATTTCCCACTTCTTTCGTCTGGAAAATACAATAAAAGGAAGTAGATTTTTTCAGTGTTCAGATTTCCACTGAAGCCTCAAGAACAGAGATCAACAAGCATTGACGTGATGGAGAAATCATGGCTCACCATCCTCCTCAGCCAACCAGAGCAGGGTAATGGGAGGAGGCAGCAGAGACCCAGGATGAGGTGATGGGGAGGCAGCTGCCAAGGTGGTGGTGATGCCTTTGGTACCCAAAGCTGCTCCCTCCCACATCTCAGTGATGGAGCAATGGTATAAACCTCCAAAGACATGTGGCAAGGAGTGAGGCTCCCCTACATGCACAGGGACAGGATGCAAAGCGATGCCAGTACCTTCCACCCGATCCTGGCTCAGTGCCGATTAGTTCAGATGTTAACTACATCCCAGATCCATGTCTGGGGGGCACTGCTTGCTCTTATCTGCATATGATGATGCTATTTAACATAATCCACAACAGAAACAGGTTTTTACTGCAAAACTCCAGCTTTTTCATGCTGCTATAATCCTTGTGTTTATCCAGAAACTATCGCAGTGAATTCTCCTTCAAGGCTATTTGGAAGCTGAACACATTGTCCAGCTCTTCTTGTCCACCCAGAGAATTCAGCCCATTTGCTTTTCCCCACAGCCATAGGAATAATGCAGAAAACAAACCACAAAAGCTGCTCAGAGGGAGAAATGAAGCAGAACATTTCCAGACCCTGATGCATCAAGGGATGAAGCCTGAATCCATCACCCCAGGGCCACGCTCATGGGCAGCCCTTGTGGCTTCACAGCCAGAGCTTCATGTGGAGGCTGCGCCAGCCAGAGCTTTCCCAAGGGCTGAAGGTGTGTGAAGAGGAGAACGCTGATAAGCCAATGTGTGATTGCCTCCGGGAGCCAGGTCACCCCGGCAGAATGCAAACCAGGGCTGCCCAGAGACAACTTAGTCCCTGCTGTGTGTGCCTGGGCTCCAGGTGTGAAGTAATTGCTTGATTATGTGGCATTTTTGACACTGGTTTTGGTTTGGAATTGGACAGAGTTTCCCACAAAGAGATAAAGTACTTAAAAAGAAGTAGACGAAAGAGAAAGTCTGTCTTTATTAAAATGACTTCATCGTTTTCAGCTGATGCCTTCAAGTACTCTTGTAATCCATCCTCACAGATATAAAATTATCATCTGAAGGAAGACTTTTAATAAAACTGGCACTTCCCCATCAGTCAATTTAATTCACAATGTAACACTTCCCAAATCCAATTACGCCTGTCTGATGACTGGCGTTCGGTTCAACGCCATTGTTCACATGGAAAAGCAGATGCAGAAATCAGATGCAGGTAATTTATGAGACATGAGGGGATTGCTGCCGGGACAACGCTCCCATCACCACAGATGCAGGCCCGGACCCCAGCACAAGGGGTCCTTCACGGCCCGGCTTTACACAGCAATGGGTGTAGCAGTTACAGGCACCTTCTCTGAACCACTGGTGCGTATTTCTCAATGCATTTTAGACACCGATCCACTGCTTTTCCGAGCCAGACCCCCTCTAAACACAATTCACATCGCTCGCAGCATTGGATGGGTGCACAGCTCTGAGCTCAACTAGTCACGGGGAGCCAAAAGACAAAGCGCTTGTTCATCTGGGGGTGTTGCCTCTTCCCACTGGTTTTCGGCATGAATGCAATTATTGCTTTTACATTTGGATGTAAAATAAAAAACTTACATTCCTACAAAGGATGTGTTTTTCAAAACAGCAGTTATCTTACAGTGTAAGGCTAAGTGCTCGTTGGGAGACAGAAAGCACTACTGTAAAGTTGTGAGTCCATCAACTTCAGGAGCATGGAAGAGGCTGTGCAGGCAGACCGCAGCTTGGGGCTGAATACTACCAAAAGATGGGTTACAAATGTCTTGCAGGCCACATTACATTTGGCAAACTGCATCCCCTGCAGGGCTGTGACTGATGGCTGCGTTCCACAGCGGCACAGGATTATGGACCTGGGAAGGAGAGGACACAGGCACGGTTTGGGAACACGCTGTTCCCTCCGGCTGCCGCAGCCACATTGCGCCTTTGCTGCAGAGCTGGCCAGCTCCATCTCCCGGTTCAGTCCCAGGGCTCTCCCTCTTTTCCTCTTTCCATCAGCAGGACCCATCCATCCCACAGCGAGTCCTCCCATCGCCTTGGTGCCTGTGCCTCCCTGGGGACTCTGACATGAGCGTATTCCCTTGGGAAGGACTGTGCGCTCGACTGAAGTCAGACGATGCAGTGCCACAGCAGCTATCGCATGGCAACCATTGCCAGGGAGACCGAGCTCTCCCTGCGCTGCACCGGGCAGCTCCATCAAGCAACTTCATCTAGGCCAGGATGGTCCCAAGTCATCTGTCTCTGGGCTTTGTGTGCTGAGCGCTCCTTTCCCAAAGACTCGCACCAGCAAGGTTAGGAAGGTCCCAGGGGAGCAGTGCAGGAGCTTCATCTTCATATAACATTTATAGAGCACTGTGCAATGCCAGCAGAGCGCTGCTACGTGGCCTCTCCTGCCATGCAGGGCTAAAAGCAGTGTCTGGACCTGCTGGGTGTGAGGTGTGGGTGCTCCGCTACTTTACATAAGGCACTAGGAGAAATTAAAGCTGTTTCCAGCAGCAGGACAGTGGGACTGCATCCTGCTCCTCCTCATCAGTGTGTGCTCTGGCTGCCCAAGGCTGTGGATGCTACAGAGTGCAGAATAAGTCCCACTGCTGCAAGGAGCTGCCTCTCTCCCTTCAATGTGCTGTTACAGCATTCGAATAGCCACTTTGTTAACTGAGGTTGTTTGTTTAAAGACAAAACTCTCTTCTGATGTCATGGGAGCAGCAGTTCGGTGCTTTACCACCCTTCAGGGATGCTGTTTGCATGGCATTGCGCATTTTATTCCCTTTTATAGGCTGTGGGTTTGCTACAAAGGAACAAGGTGCATCGCTCAGTGCCAAGGTGCTGGAGCCTGGCTGTGCTGACCTGCTGTGAGCATCCAATCTCTAGCAGCAGGAGGGAGGAGATGGAAGTCCTGCTTGGCCGAGGGCATGGGCAGGGAAGTGATGCCCCATCAGCGAGGGCTGCAGTGCTGATGGGATATGACACACGGTGGATTTATCCCACCTGGTTTGCAGAATGCTCAAATAAGCAGCATCGGTTTTTATTAGAGCAATAAGTTACCGGCTTCTCCGGCAGCTACAGCGGCCCTTCCTCAGCCCCAGGCAGGGGGGGTTGCTCATATCCAAGCAGCAGTCAGTGCTGGGGATGTAAAGCGCACTTGGTCTCCAATGAGGGCTGGTGTGGATGGCCATGGCATAGGATCTCTCCTCTCTAGATCCAGATGGGACTTGGTGTTTTCCATAGTCCAAGAGAGCATGAACATGAGGCTGACATGAGGCAGCTTGTGCTGCCCAGGGCACCGCGGTCAGCCAGGGAGCTTCACCAGACTCCTGACAGTAACCACATCCAGCAGCTAGTGCTGCTGAGTGTTTAACGCTGAGCTGTGAATGGTTCTGATACAATGCAGCCTGTTAATGCAGACAAATATTGTGCCTCTACCTGCAGAGCCAATGCTCTCCGATGGCAGCAGCCTGCCGGTGAGACAGACCTCGCCTGGGCAAGGAGATGGTCTTGGATCTTGACATTCCGCATATCTGGACAACCAGCCCTAAGACACGACTGTCCTGCAGACCTCCTGCTGCTGCCATGACTGTGGCTATGGAAAGAGCATCTTGGCTTTGAAAAGAGCATGTTTTTGCTGAAGCAGGGAATGACTTTTACATGAGCAGAGGCCAAAGCTCTCTATTTAAAACCCCTCCAGTGGGCTTCATGGTCCTAAACCATGGGAAGGAGGGCTCACCTCCTGCTTCTCACTCCAAAGGCACATGCACAAGGGCAGTATGGAGCAAGGGAGCCCACGTACCTTAAAAACCAGCTCACCCATAGCCTGCAGTGACCAGGTTCAGGCAGAAGAGAGATGAATTCTTTGCTGCAGCCAGGGAGAAGCGGGGTGAGTTACAACACACATAAAAGATACAATCTACAGGGGGAGGAAGGTGTGTATATCAGAGCAGGAGCACCCGGAGCCTGCAGCAGCACAGGGGGCTCTCCCAGGGTGCAACAAACAGGAAAATTAAGACAACGGATGAGCATCCATCACTTGCACATTCCCAAGGCTGGCGGACCCTGGCTCCAAGCATTAATAATTCCCAGGAAAGGGAGAAGGCAGCATCCCCTGGCGTGGGCACAGGGAGCACGTCTGAATCCACAGCCTGTCTGCTTCTGCGTGTCAACAAAGAGTGATTGGGAGGCAGCAGGGAGTCCAGTACAGCAGCAGGCTGCTGTCAGGGCAAACCAGGATTGTATTAGAACACTCTGTGTCCCCTTGCTCTACCTGCAGCCTCCTGGGTGAGCAAAGGGTGGGAGTCACAGCCGTGCTTGGGGAGTATGGGCAGCACCATGTGGCCATGGTCCGCCCCTAGCATCTAGCCGAGGTGTCTGCAGTTAAGGCAGGGGATAAACCCCTAAATTCTCACTCCAAGGACAGCACCAGACAAAGCTGTTATTCCAGCAATGACAGCAGATACCTGCCCAATGCAAACAGAAACAAGAACAGGCAATAGCTTATCTAACAGGGAGAAAAATGGCCCACACTCGGCTATGCCCTCCCCAATAGCACCCGTGGTGACACTACGGTAGCTCCTCACCCTGCCAGCCCTGTGCCATTACCTCTGGCTGCATGGGTCTGCGGCTTCCTCCCCTCTTCACCTTGTTTAGCATAAGCCTACTGGGCATTAACGAGGCCTGGGATCCTGCAAGCCATCTTCTGCCCATGGTAGTACCTGGCAGCAGAGGGAAATACAGCTGAAATGCCCGTTTGCACAGCACACAGCCCTGTCCCTTTGCATCATGCCCGCACAGAGCCAGGTCTCACCCCAGGCTTCCCAAAACCTACCAGAGGCTACAGTGCCTCAGGGCAAAACAGCTCAGTAGAGCAAATAGTGCCAGGCACGGGACTTAATTTACTTGAAGAAGGTTGTGGGGTCCAGGAGAAGTGAGTTAAATGGATGGCTCAAAGAGCTGGGCTCATTTGTCTTGCTGCCCTGCTGAAAACACATATGTTGTGCCTCTCTGCAGGGTTGTGAGTGTTCCCATGCAGCACAGGGGCTCTGCTCAATTCCTGCTATGAAACAAAGCTCCCCACAGCGAGCCCCTGCCAAGCTCTGTGCCCTGGACCCAGGTTCCCATGGACTCCTCTACAGCTTCCTGAAGGAACCAGCAGAAGCCTGTGGCATGCACTGGTACTCAGCTCCACGGCACAGCATCCTGCCGTTGCCATGGAAACCGATGATGCTGGTGGCGCTGCCAAGCTGGCAATTAGCATGGGGGGACCAGTATCACACACATCCCTCAGAAGGGACTGGAGGAGGTCGCCCTGACCCAGCTCTCTTGGAGGCTGAGGGGCTCAGAAAACGTTTTCTTACAGCATTTGGGGGACACACGCAAACAGGAAGGAGAAATCCCATGGTATTTCCCAGTCATCAACCACTAATCTCCCCCAGCACAGGTAAAGAGCTCCCCTGAGGGCTGGTGAAACCCTAGCAAATATCATCTTCCCTGGTATTTCATCTGCCCCGGTTTGAAATCACATTGCCCTCTTTTCATCCCTCCTTCAAGAAAACATCGGGATCAATTAATTTCAAATCTGCTTTGCAATTAAAAGGAAATGAAAGGTCACTTGGGTCCCTGCAATGGGCTGTGCTTCCTCCAATAGCATCCTAACATCTCATCCAGGGACAGCAGCAAGCTCTGTTTGCCCTCATCCCAGGGAATTCCCAGCAGAGCTGCTGAGCTGGTTTACAATGCAGAACATGGAAAAGAACAAATACATCTGTTTGAACCTCTGCTGCTATTTATTATTGGGGGGCCGGGGGGGAACATGCACAACACTGAAAAAGCACAGGAACAGCTGGGCAGAGCCCGGTCCTGACATGGCCACATCTGTGGTACCATGGATCCACATTGGCACCAACAGCCCTTCCCATACATTTTCTCAGTCACAATCCTCAGGGGCCACTTACTCAGACTTCTGAAAGAACAAAAGAACTTGCCCTAGGCAGATATTAGGACCCAGACACTGAGCTGGTTAGAAATAGCCTAGCTTTAAAAGAAAAAGTCCCTTTTTCACCCAGATGCTGCATTGTGGAGTGCCAATGGCAGCTCACCTGCTGATGGGAAGGGTTCAGCTCTGACATGAGTGGGGAGGCAGTTACAGCAGCATACGCTGTTTAATGCTGGTATGACATTTAGCTGACAGAATCAATCATCGTTGCTCAGCACTTTCACCATATGTATCTGTTTTCTATTTTGTCCCTGGAGAAATCCCAAGCAGCACAGATGAACAGCCTTAAAAACATCTTTAGGTTGAAATAAATGGAGAAGAAACCCCATATTTCATGAATTTACAAAGCTATAAGCAATGAACATACAATGTCCCATTTTCCAAACTAGGTGCCCCTCCTGACGGCTCCAAGCTGGAACCAGCACCTGATAAAGCATGTGCAGTATGGATGTGCCAGCCAGCAGAACGGAGCTATCCATCAGAGCCATTCCTAAAGCCTCACAATAAAACAAAGTGCCAAATGGAATTATAAACCACTGCTGGTACACTCGGGGCCGGCTGGGAAGCTATAGCATAAATAACAGGTCTGAAGCGGGCTATGAGCTTGGTCCCTGCAGGCTGCTGCTGTCAGATGGGAATGATGCTGTAAGGAGCCAAAGAAGCTGCCCTGGTCAAAAGTGGTACTGTGCTCCTGCCCGCATCCCAGCTTCTGCACCTCACAGAGGAATCCACACCAGAGAAGGTGGCAGTTTGCTTTTCACAGTGAGAATGAGACTAGCATCCTCTGGCCTTGCTACAACTGGGCTTTTGGGCAACCTGAGCTTCATACCAGCTTTAACACTTGTTGCTGATGGAGGCTTTCCTCTACCTCAGCATGACACAGGCCATCCCAGAAGGTGCCTGGGAACAGTCATCTGCCCTAGGGATCTGTATTTCCACGGAGGAAAGGGCTGCTTCCATCTTTGTGGATCATTGGCAGCAAAACTTCTGCTGCTGGAAGGATACAGGAGTTTGAGAAGGGACAGTTTCAGCCTCTCCAAAGAGCCTGAGCACCACTGAATCATCACAATCTTGTTGTCTGTCCTCTTCTTTTCTTGTATTCATCTGAAGCAGTTCACTTAGCTATCAAGGCTAAACAAGGAATCTATGAGGACCATATGCTCCCAGCTACTTGCAGGAGCCCGGGACTAATTCCGATCTTGAGCCTGTCTTCGGGCCATCTGTTCGCAGGATCGCACAAGACAATGTGTCATTATGGCTGGGAATTTGCATAACTGCTGTGGAGGAATTGTGCCCAACTCTATTCATACCCACCACAATGAGTTTTCTCACGCTGCAGGAAGGGGGCAGGAATTCCACGTGAAGCCAAAGAGCATCACAGCCGCGTTTCCCACGAGGGGCACGGGAACAGGCTGAGCATCCATGGGACACCGGCAGTGCCGCCCCGTCTATCATTCTTCCTTATCCGCCACGATTTCAGCTGCGATCTGACGCGCAGAAGCGAACCCACACTGAAGGACTGAGCTTCCAGCTGCTGCCACTCCACCTTCCCTGCGAGGTTAATGCATTAATTCTCCGGGCTATGACAACAAAGGCTTAAATAACCGTGTAAATAATACATTGCGGCAAAGGCTGGAGGAGTGACGCCGCGCTCGCTGCGGCCCTGGGCCCTCTCCCTCCGTAACAGCTGCAGAGGATGCGATAGCAGCAAGAGATAGAGCCAAAATCTCCCAGCAGACACACGGCCTCCTCCTTCCTCCTCACAACAGGTAGAAACCTGGGGAGCCCAGCTTCTGCCCTGCCCTCCTCTCACAGCATGCTTCCAATTCCTTGTACCAAGCCCCAGTCAGAGCAGCCAGAGGAAGGGAGGCTGCGAGGCTTCAGCCCCAGCTCCGCTCCACCTCCCCTTGGCAAGCGGGAGAGCCAGCCTGGAAAGCCTCACCCGGGGCTTCATCATCTCCAGAAGCACAATAGCCCTTTAACGATAATTACAGGCTTTCCGGCAGCTTTGTTGTTCCGTGGGGCTGGGACGTTTTTGGTAGCAATAGGTGCTGTTTAAGTACTTGAAAGAATGGCACTTAGCAGATGTCTTGGGGTAAATGGTAGGTTAAGCCATATCGAGAGCACCGGCGGAATGAGCGCTAATTTACGCTCACATGATTCAATTTGCATGGTTAATTCTATTTAAAGCAAACATCCAGCACCCGCTGGAGCTCCGAGAGAGCCATCGCTCTCATTTTGTCTTTCCTGCAACACTTTGGAGAACAAAATGGTCGGGATAATAGAACTAATGAACACTTATGTGCCGTTGGGGGGGAAGTTCCATAAACACCTTCCCCCTCAGAAGCATCGGCCGTACCCGCACAAAGCTGCCCACTGCAGACACAGCCACGATGAGGAAGTTAAATGAGTGTCCTTCAGCCATGGCCATTGCTCCATCAGTATGAGCATGCTGCAGATGGAGCTGATCCCACCAACCTATAGGGTTCTCACTCCCAGTGACACACCGACAGCACCCAGCCTCCTGTGAGAAGGGACCAAGCAGACAATAAACCCTCCCTCTTGCACCTGCAAGCCAAGGCATGCATCTTTCACTTTAGTCATGTGGGTAATGCTATACACGGAATTGAAGAATCTTTAATCTGTTCCTAATTAGGATTCTGGGAAATTCATCATAGTGCCATGGCTCTTTGCCATCTGGGTGTTGTTTGACCTGTTCTGCACCACCTGGGATTTCCCCCTCCAGACTGATGCTGGGAGGATGGAGGGCAGTGACTTGCATTTGCTTTTTAGCATCAATATTGCTTCTTAGCTGAATAATAGCAATTCTTCATTACAGTGCTTCAAGTTCTTCAGGGAGCAGAAGGCCTGTGAACGCCCTGGATGAACAGAAAGCATAAATTACCTTGGAGATAACAAACCCAGCGTAAACAGTATTTACAGCTCATTAGAGCGGTGATGCTGTGTGCGCAGGGCAACACGTGCAGCCAGGGAGCCAGAAAAGGAAGGCGTTTGCCCGTTATTTCTTTCCAGCCTGAGAAAGGAAACAGCAAAACATTGGAAGAGGCTTCCAAGCACTGTCCTACAGGATATTCACACCAGTATAGGTTGTGGTTTTCCTTCCACAGGGCCGAGGGGAGGCACTGTGCCATGCCGGCAGCCCAAGCCCAGGCATGATTTGGGAATTACAGGCATCGAGCACTCGAAAGCAAGGATCAGAGGAAATATTCCGCAAACAACCAACGGGGCTGAAGTCATTCCAACTGAGAACAAATTTGTAAGACTCCAAGCTGGCGTCTGGACTGTTTGTGAGCAGTAAAAGGAACCAAATGCAACAAATGAATTGCTCGCTGCAAAGCAGCTCAAGAAACTATCCAGTAATACCAACCTCCTGCAAATTGCTAGGTAACTACGCTGAGCAGAGCCAAAAATAAGCCCTCCTGTGACTTGTGCTGACAGTGTTTGGAAGAGTGAAATAACAGCGTTTTAGCATGGCACGATATGGGCTCTGCAGAGCAGCATCAAACAGCTCCATCCGTGGCACCAAGGGGTGGGTGGGCAATGTGCCCATCAATCACCAACAGCTCCAGGCTCCTTTGGGGTGGGAATGAGGAAGAATGATACACAGACATTTGTGACAATGGCAAAAAAAGGAGCTCTTGGGGTCCTTCTTTAGTCAGGTGATGCTGGAGGGACCCCTGCCCCAACCCACAGCTTCCAGCCCATGTACCGGCGCTGCACTGACTGGTGGCAAATCCTTCAGGAACACAGTGTTCACCAGGGATATAAATAATAACACCCAGCCATCTCTCAGGTGCTTCTTGAGAAGTGTTGTATTGTTGCCATGGAAGTTTAGGAAATATCCTGATTAAATCAAAAAGGCACCATAAATTGCCGAAGTTGGAATTCTCCCGGATGAAAAAAGAAGCAATTTTGTACCCTGTCAGCAGAATGTAAATGAACGGGCTGGATGAATTAGTGCATGATAAACTTTTTAACAGCAAAGTCACAATTTTAAGCAGTTGCAAGAGCTGGGGAATGATTTAAGATTTATAAAAACAAAAAAATAGCAGCACTCTAACACCATTTAATTATGGCCCACACCGTTATCCATCAGCATCTTCTACCACCTCGTGGGATCACACATCTTCGTTCCACAGGACGGTTGTGTTCCCAGTCCCTCCTGGTTCACTGTGCCTGGCATGGGACCGTGACACTGCCCCAGTCCTGCAGCCCCAGTCTGGCTTCTGGCAGAGGCTTTTGCCGAGCTGCGCATTGATCAGGCATCAGCAAGCAGACGTTTACATGGGAAAGGCACTGGGATGGACTTGGGGAAGAGCAGCCACTTCACCAGACACTACTGCGAGCACAAAGGGGCTCCCTGCAAAGGCAGAGCCAGGAGATGCTCTGCTGGGGACATCCCTCCCACAAGTCCCTACCTGTCCCCAGCTCAGGGCTGAGCCCCCAGCACATCCCTGTGCACAGCCTAAAGGTTTCACTGTAATTGCTTCTTGCAGCTTTATCAGCGCCATGCGATTCCCCCTGTGCCTCCTGCTCCGCATAATGGGATTAGCCACAGCCCCAGACAAGCTCCGAATAACAATCTGCTTGGTTTTGTTTTCAGTAACCACAATGACTCTGCTGATCCGAGCGATTAAGGCTGCTCCGTGGAGATAAGATTGTTGATGGCTGCATCATCCAGGTCCCTGATCCTTTACTTCTGCTGCAGAGGTGGGAACACCGTGTGCTGCAGGACAGATTCCCACTGCTCCAGCAAGGAGGCTCCACAGGGACTAATCTGGTCTTGCCTCCTATGCTATTCTGGGAAGCTGGCAGAGCATCATTCAGCCCCACTGTTCCTCCCATAGGCCTGGCAGGGTCGGAGCTGCGGATGCTCCAGAGGTCCCACATCCCAGCCCAGATTAAAAACACAGCCCGTGGCTGAGCCTCTGCATTTCCTCTGGAGAAAGGCACTGTGTCCTCTGCGAAGAGCTCGGCAACGCCACCATGGCAGCAGCCAGCAGTGCGGCAGGATGAAGATTAGTCACAGGGAAAGCCCTGCCTCTGAGCTGGTGGCTGAACAGAACTGGCACAGGCACCACCAACATGCAGTAGGGTAGCTGGGTGGGTGTGGATGCCTCTTCTGCACCCTTCCACAGCAGCTTGGGGCTCCTTGTACTTGGGGATATTTCCAGTCCACCCACCCCAGAACCCCACTGCCAGGCACCTCATGGTGCCGTGGGGTGGTTTACTCAGCAGAAGGAATGCAGAACAGCTCCCCCATCACTTGGCATTCCGCATGCAGCCCCTTCAGCTCTGCCATTGCAGAGCCGGCTGCACAGCGGGTGGTCTCACTAGGGGCCAGAGGTGATGACAACAGCTCTGAAATACAGCCACAACCATTTGATCATCTCTCTCATCTCTCCTCTCATCCCGGAGAGCGCAGGATGCTCTAATGAGGCTCCTTCAGGGCAGTTCAAGGCAAACAACCCCCCTTTTCAGGAGCCAGCCTCCGCACCATCCCAGCCTCCTCTGCAGGGAGCAGGGCACGCAGCATCTTCTTATAGAAGTCACTTGGTGGTAAATGGCCACACTGGGCCAATTTCTCACTTGTCCTGGAGGGTCTCGTCCTCCATCAGAGCCGCTGCCTCTGGTCCTGCTGCCATAGGTCAGCCGGTATCAGTCAGTCTGGCCATCACCCAGCAAGCCCCAGCCCCCAGAGCGGCATGCTGGGGATGCAGCTGCTTGCGATGCTGGTGGGAAAGCTGCTCCAGCAGCACCACGGAGCACAAGCGATGCCGTGAGTCAGTAATCGCTGAACTCATTTTTAGACAGGGCTGCAAATGTGCCTATTAACATCAGCTCACATCTCCTCCGAGTGATTTACCTGCTTCATTTTATGCACTGAATTAAACACAAAAATAGCAGGATCAGTGCAGGCCACTGCTATCGACCTGCGAGGAGCGAGCACGTCCATCATTCCTCCAACCCATCACCCTCCTCGCTCCCGTGCAGCACCAGAAACAGAATGAGGTGCCTGCCATAGGCAGGTCACTGGCTGTGGATGGGACATTGGGTTCCATGGGTGCCTGTCTGCCTCCCAAAGAGCCAGACATCACTGTGAGTGATAGTTTGAAGAATGAGACACTTTATTGTCCCACTCATGACATCCCTTATAGCATGCCCGGGACATTAATGTTCTTCTAAATCATTGCTGGGTATAATATTTTGCCACTGATGCCGCACATAAACTTCATGTTTGATATTTGCCTGTTATCTAATGGTACCCTGTAAAATTACAGTGACACTAATGCATATCACCCTTATTGAATAGAAAAATCAAATTAAAGATGAAGTACCATCGATTTTGCTATGGGCTCCAGGGTGGCAAGGAGTCAATAAACCTTTCTTGAAAAAACAAGGAGGTAGAGATGTTTCTGTTGCTTTTTATCACCTTCCTCATGCTTACAGTAGCTTCTTTGGGGGTTTATTTCCTGCCTACCTATGTTATTGCTGGTTTTCTTCTGTAGAGGCACAACACAACCGGAGTGCTATAACTTGTGGGCAAAATAGGACAATTCTCTCGAAAAGATGAGGACAAAGATGGCAAGAACTGTCCACAAATGTACAGTCTAGGGTGACAAAACCCAGCAAGCAGCTGCCAGAACCACGGCTCACTCCCTGTGCTTTGCACAGAGCTCTGGCTCTCAGCCCCAAGGCATCAGGGTGAGCACTGCAGCATCCAGTACATCCCTGAGCCCTGCTTCGTGCTGTGTGGTGTGGAAAGATGAACCCATGCTAAGGCATCGCTAAGCCCTGGAAGTGGAAGCTGCTGCTGCCACTTCCAACCCTCTCACAGAGCCCGAGAACAACCTCCTACATGAGAACACTCTTAGCAAAGTAATGATGCAAGAAATCCATGGCAGGATGCAACAAGGAAGGATAACTTTGTTACCAGGATTTGCGCCCCTTGACAGCCAAAGTTTCCTCTTATTACAGATGGAAAACTGGTTTTTTCCCCGTGAGTGGCCTGAGGCTCTACAAATTTGATTAAAGATGGAACAACTGCTGGAGGACTCATGAGTAACGAGAGCAGGCGCATCGTGCCATTGAGCTGAGTGCCAGCACCTACCAGCAGGCACAGCTTGTGACTGGGAGCTGTGTGCTGATGCCATGGCATGATTGGAGCTCCAAGGAGGAAAAGCAGCTTCACACCAAGCAACCAGAACCATACAAATCAAGACAGTCTCCACCTGCATTCCTCATTGCCCCGCTCTCCATCCTCCTACCTTTCATCATCCTTCCTCACCTCTTGGGACTGCAGCAGGTCCTGCTTCTTGCTCCCATCTTGTGGAGCATCTGGAGAGGAGGTGGAGTCCTTGCGGGTGCCTCCTGCAATAAAAGGGTCACCTCTGAATCTGATGATGCCAGCAGAAATGTCTTGAGCACCCAACTTTGGCACTGTGTTGTTTCCTTCTCCAGGCTCTTGTCTCCAGCATGCAAAATGAGACTGTTCCCTCATTAAATGGAGGGCAGCTTTATCACTGCTGATTGCATTAACCTAATAATACCTGCGTGAGGCAATCAAAAAAGAGACTGGAAGGTTTTCTGTTTGTTTGGTTTTTTAAATAAAGGCTCGGTCCATGAAGTATTGATTAGATTAGAGGATTAAATTAAGCAGTGACTCAATCAAGTGCAAAGGCTTGTAAGAGAGTCTGTCTGCAGAACACCAACAATGAAGGCCACAGAGAGAATTCAGAGGGCTTTGGAGCCCAGCAAAGACAAAGCACACATCACAGAGAAGAGCAGGGTGCAACATAGCCAAGAGGCAGAGCATCCTTTAAGCCACTACAGCCCATCATATACACCAACACAGCTTCCTGCTGTCAGAGACAGAGGGAATGCAAAGGGAATCCAGAGGAAACCCTGCACTTCTGAGACAGCCCATTTTCTCCCTACAGTTAACTCCATACACAGTTTTATCCCATTTCCCCTCTGCGTTTCCAAGCTCCTTCCCTGTGGGTGGGTTTTCTTTGATTTCCCCACTGGGGAGGAGCCGGCTGCAGGTTTCCATGGGGCACTGCTCACATGGGGCACGCAGAGGCTGCGCATCACAGCTCCGGAACCCTGTGATCCTGGGAACGTGGGAGTCCATGCGCGCCTTCCATGGAGTGTCATTATAAGCTGTTAAAGTGATTTCTCAGTGGTGATGCTGAGAAATTGTTGCTTCTATTTTTCCTCACTCTCCAAGCGAATTCTGATCCTGCATCAGAGATGAAAGTTGCATCATGAGGGGATGCAGGAAGCTGTTTGTTGTGGTTATCAGCTTCTCTCCTCCAGGCTGGATCAGCTTCACTTGGGTTAAAATTGTCACCAGAAGACAAAAAAAGACCATCTTTCATCTGGTGCAAGTCGGCAAATCCCAGCTGAAGTTAATGAACGATTTTAGCTTACATCACCCAAGCACCTCGCTGGAAACTGTCATACTCAGACTAAGAAATTATCCAGGAATTTATTTTTCCTGATAAAACCAAGATCAAGGGGC
Organism: Psittacus erithacus; assembly: GCA_009867235.2. NCBI lineage: Eukaryota > Metazoa > Chordata > Aves > Psittaciformes > Psittacidae > Psittacus > Psittacus erithacus. The sequence continues at coordinate 17,377 of WYDI02003750.1, forward strand.
TTTTTTGGAGCTTTATAATGAAATAAATATTGATGCCTCTTTGCTTTACATAAAGCCTGGAAATGATGCACAAGGCAGCAGCCCAGGCTCTCTGGTGCTTCCCACCCTGCCCAAGCTCTCCCACAGATATCACTCATGGAAGGGCTGGATTTAGAAAATCCCTTGGGCTATCCAGCGGCTTCTCCATTAATCCCAAGAGAGACAGTGCAATACACAATGTCACATCAGCACTTGTGACCTCTGGAAGCTCCAGATGCCTGCTCCAGGACCCCGGCTCAGCAGGTTCCCAGACACTAAACCGAGAGGCAGATGAGTACCAGCAGCCTGGTGATGTGAAGGAGATGCCTGTGGAACGAGGAGCAGCGGGTTAGCTCAGGGCTGGTGCCTTCGCCATGCTGCTGCTGGGAAATAAACGCATCTGACAGGCAGCAGGCGATGCCAGCCAAGTCTCCAGAGCAGCCGGGATTCCCTATCACACACATTAAGATTAGCAATAGGCCAGAGGCTGACATGCCACTGCCTGGGGCCACTGCTGCTCTGCAGACCACGAGCAAACCATCCCCGTGCCAATCTCCTGGCGCAGAGGGCTGATGAGCATCACGGTGCTGCTCATCCCGAGTTCCTGCAGTGCCATTGAGAGAAGCACTCAGTAAAGAGCTCAGGGACACGCTGTGTTCCATGGCCATTTCGACTCGGAGGCCCACACCCATAATTAGGAAGCTGCTTGCATTTTCAGTGCAGTAACCGCTAAGTCTCCTGGTCCGATGGACCTGCTCCCTGTGTCAGGGAGGGCATGGGTGAAATACGCAGAGGAAAAGGAGCCAAGAGCATCCTCCATAAGTGATTCTCTTGGGCCAGGCTGGAGGCAGCTGGTGACACAAAACCAGCCTGGGTCACATCTCTTTCTGTGCCTCATTAAGGGACCTCTTCCAGCCTCGCACACAGCAGCAGCACCACATTCCCCTTTGAATACAGACACCCATTTACAGTCTTGAGGCCTGGCCTGGGACCACATTCCTTTTCATCACGATTTGAAAGGAGAATGATGTTTTATACTAACTTCCCATTTTTATTTTGAGGGTATTAAGAAATGAAACATTAATGGAATGGAAAAAACGAGCAGAGCGTTCAGCTACTATTTACCAAATTGTTCCTGTTCATCTCCAGGAGAGGAGGGAAAAATAGGAGCAAGAATAAATCTGTGCCTAGAAACATACCATTTCTCCAGCGCACGCATGGCTGACAGCCGCTAAGTACGAATGGATAAATATTTTATGTACTTTAATTTCCTCATCTACGAGCTTGATGTTCTGAGCCTCTCTTTGCTTTATTTTGCTACTTCATAAATGTTAAAAGCGTTTATCCTCTTATTCTTTCCAACACGAGTAAGACTTTTGCCAGTCTCTGCTCCTGTTCCATTTGCTTTCATCTATTAGCATAGCAGAATAGCACATCACCTGCAGGTTTCTCCCTTCAGTAATTCCTCATGTCTGTTGGTTTTCTCCTTCCTTTGGTCGCATTCTTATCACCTCCATTCTCATCTCTGGATTTTTCAGGAGCCACAGTGTTTGCATGTTTTGTGTCCCAGCTGCTTATTGAACCCTACAGCCTATTGAGATGCAGCTTGGCTTTTTCTTGTGTTTATTTCATTTCCCTTTTTATTATTATTGTCTCCTTTCCCTTGCTATGCCATCCCATTTTTTCCCCTCTCCATTCCACAGCTCCCACATCTCCTGCATGTCATGGCAGTGGATGCTGGGCTGTCTCATCCTTCACTCTGCATTTTATCCATCTTGTATTGGTCCTTCTTTTAAAGAAAAGATAGCTTCTGGAACATTCCCACTTCCATATTCCTTCAGGAAGAGGTAGCAGCATTCACATCAGCTCCCATGGCCAAGAGCTGCTGCCCACAGCAGTATCCAGTCAGCATCAAAACCAGGCTCTGTCCTTGTAGGAAGGAGCTGCTGTTGGGAGCATCCCACCAGTTGGGAATGCTGGCCATCACTGGACTGCAGCTTTCCTTTGAGCAGCCCCAGAGAGCACCAGGCAGCTCTGCAACGCCACAGCAACATGAAGGCAAAAAACCTCCCTGCAATTAAAAGGCTTAATCCTTCCTAAATGGAGCAGTAGCAGGAAAAAAGAGCTGGTGGGTGAGGATGGATGTCACCACGCTGAGCGACGGGGGAAAGCAATAATAAAGAACAGAGAAAGGGGAGCATGAACGCGGATTAATCACAGGCAGAGTTCAATGGGAAGGTTTTAAGGTGAGACAGGAGAAGTGGCAACATCTCCCAAGCTGGGTAACTGTCAGGAATGTGGAGTGTTACCAGCACCGGCTGTGTGCGGCAGCTCCGGCGCTGCATTAGCCTTTCCTGGTGATTTGCTAAATTTATTCTGCAATTCCTAACAAAATTCAAAGCTCATCATCACCCAGTGGGTTATTTCCATTTGTCTGCTTTAGAAGTGGTCTAGAAAGCCTCAGATACTTTTAATTAGCTTTAAATTTCTCAGCTCCTTTCCTCAACCTGTGATTACTGTTTAGCAGAACCGTGTCTGTTGTCTTCCCTCCCTCTTCAGTGCTAAAGAATTCCAGCTTTCTCCAAATAACATTGCTTCTGAGAAACTTGCAGTTGTGATTCTGGTTCTGGAAGCGCCTTTCCTTTGCCTGTCGCAACCTAACGGGACCGGAGCTCAGGATGCAGGAAGCGCTCTACTCTTCCACAAAACCCCTCCTCGCAGGCAGCTGAGAGAGCTCTTTCGGGAGACCCTTCCCCTCTTTCCAGGTAGCTAAAGCAGAATTCCAGCAGCCCTCAGTTAACCCGCTCACCAGCAACTGGTGCGTCAGAGCCTGGACCACTCCTACAGCCAGGGCCGTGCTTGGTGCTGCCCCTGCCCTCATTGAACCCAGCCGAGACCCCATCCCATCACACTCCCACCCTCTGGTCACCCGGGATTCTGAGGCTCGTTTGAAGCAAGCCCATTCATTTTAATGGAATCATAGAATCCCAGGGATGGGGCAGCCACAGCTTCTCTGGGCACCCTGTGCCAGCACCTCAGCACCCTCACAGGGAAGAGCTTCTGCCTAAGAGCTCATCTCAGTCTCCCCTCTGGCAGGTTCAAGCCATTCCCCTTGGCCTGTCCCTACAGGCCCTTGCCCAAAGCCCCTCTCCAGCTTTCCTGCAGCCCCTTTAGGCACTGGAGCTGCTCTAAGGGCTCCCCTTAAGGATCCTTCTCTTGTCCAGGCTGAACCAGCCCAGCTCTCTCAGCACTGATCCTCAGCCCTCAAATCAACAGGAGCTTTGGGCATATCAGAGGCACCAGGACTCACAGTGCATCCCTTGAGCAGCACATACACCTCCATTCACACATGCATCAACCCCTGCGTGTGCTCAGCGCACATCTGTCCCACACCATCACGGTCTGCATGGGATTAAGCTCAAAGATGCCTGGCAGTGCTGATCACCGAGACTAGCCCTGACACTGAGAACTGGCTTGAATTCCAGGAGCTGTGTGTGCCTTTGTGCCAACCTGCGAGCGCTGTCAATGCACAGGAATAGTCAAATCCGATTACTATGGAAAACATGCAGGGAGGGGAGCATGGTGTGAACTGACATAACGTGTTAAGGTGCTATCCTGGGCTTGACTGCTTTCTGGCTGTCGTAAATCCCATAGCAGTAAAGAAAGAGATACATATCCAAGGGTTATTATTGCCATAAGTCCTTCTGCTTGAAATAGATTTGTCACAAGAGCCCTAGATATGAAGTTTCCCTGCAAATGAATAGGCCCTTTCACAGGGGGGGTTGCATCCTCTCTTTCCAGTGGGAAAAGGTAAAACCATTCCAGCTTTATTCAGACCAAGACCTCCTGCACACAGACATTGGTACCATTGGTACATACACCCAAAGTAATAGCCAAGGAGCTGAGCACAGCTGCAGAGGCTCTGGGTCAAGCACTGGTGAGGAGAAGGCTCCCCTTGTATTTATCAACAGTGGAAGGGGGACAAGATGCAGCATCAGCATCTTCCAGGAGACCCATAAAGAGGCAGAAGCAAAGGCATGGCAGGCTGCTGAGATGTGCAGTAAGCCCCATGTCCCCACCCCTCATAAAGCCAGGCCAATTAATGATCCATATTAATAATCCTGACCCAGAAAATCCAGACAGGAGATGCAATCAGAGCAAGATCTCCTCAGGGGCAGCCCTGCAGGCTTGATTTCATGGCATGCAAAGGGCAAGACTCACTGTCAGTCAGTTTGCACAGTCCTTTCCTTAACTATGGGCTGCAGGATTAGGGACTGTAGTTTAAAGAGCACTCCCAGATCCTCTGAGGCAAGGCACATCACTGACATGTTTGATAATAACAGTTAATTGCCCCTTTATTGCACTGAGCCACCACAAACTGGAGAGTGCGCCCAGTTCTCCATGATACACTTACAGATAGTGATGGTAAGTAGAGGAGACAAGAGACACCATGCTCATCAAGGCAGGGAGCAGCACATCCCTCCTCAGAAAGGCCCTGGGCACTGCTGTCAAAGCAGTAATAGCAACCACAGAGCAATTTGCTACCCTAGAACAAACGATACCTGCTAATGTAAAGGCATTTCACTTCCTCTCTGAGTAATTACCTTTCTGAGTCTTGTAAAAGGGCTGTTGAAGACTTGTTTATCCAAGGAATAAGCAGTGCATCTTCCACTCTGCTCCCCAAGCATGGTGACAGAGTACAACCAGCCCATGCCTCAGACAAAATGCTGCAGAGCTGCCCAAAGAGCGGTTTTAAAGCCTGAGGCCTGATTACCAAAGTGGAAAAACCTGTTTATAGCTCAAAAAAGACAGAAATCACTGTGGATCAGCCCCATTGGGCTCAGTCTGGCAGAACTGGTGGTAGATTCAAGTTTGTGTTAAGTAGAAACATCCTGTGTTTGCTTCTAATATTTCTGGGTGCTGCATGACACCGCAGGATCTCCCTTTGGGAGATGAGGAGGAACCCTAAAACCCACCCAGATGCTAACAGGAATGCAGGTGGAGTTACTAAACCTGTGAAGAGCCATGTGGCTATGACAAACATGATGAGGAATGGCAGAAGCACCTTGTTTGGTTCGGGAGGGCTCGTTTAGGGGCAAATACACTAAAATCTACCTCTCAATGGGGAAAAAGTACTGATAAAAGGTAAAAAATAGAGCCCTGTAAAAAGAGAGCAGCCAAAGGAGCTGCTGTATGGAAAAGGGATGGGAAAACCCTGTGGTTGTGACAGGGATGAGCCATGCACGAGGGTGGGTTTGTCCACGGAGTGTGTGCTCTGCTTTGAAACTTCAGCATCTCTTTATCGTCAGAGGAGCAATCCTTCCCGAGAGCAGCTTTGACTGACCCAGCATTTCCAAAGTGGAATGTGGTATAAGGCCAGAAACAGTTTCCTCTTCTTGGTCAGCTCCTTGGCAGAGCCGTGTCTCGCGCTTGTGCACCCAAACGTGCTCTTAACCCCAGAGGAGCACGGGAAGTGAAGCTGATGCAGGGTGAGCACCAGCAAAGGGCAGCTGGGAGCAATGGATTTAAGTGTTTCCCTCCCCAGTGAGGAGGAATTTGTTCCTCCGGAAAGGTTAAGGACAAGGAGGGAGAGCTTCAAAGTTCCTCCACAAGCCACTGGAGCAGAATTCTAATGGGGAAGCAAACAAAAATATGAAAGTGAATAGAACAAACAGGAATAAATAATTCATGAGGATGCAAGTGAAGAAAGGGAAGTTAACCGAAACAAAGGGAACCACGCATTCCCCACAGCTGAGGTAGCTTGATCAAAGCTCTTGCGAAACCAAAGCCGAAGGCTGAGCAACCTGCTGTGGTGATGAACACTGCGGCTTTGATAGCGCGCTGCAGGTGGCCAGGGGTGGGCATTGGGTGCTCCTCAGCCCATGGGTGGCTGGGCTTGGGGTGCTCCCTCCCACGTGCATCATCCAGGATGCACCTCATCTCTGGGGAATGCAGTGAGAAGCCGGTCAGGTGTGTGGTACCCATTGAGAGCCGCTGTTTCACCAACACCTCCTTTGATACCATCCACAATAAACTTGATTGTTGTCAAAATCAAGAGGATGACTCTCCTCTGCATCCCAAAGGGATGCTGGTGTCCAGTGATGCTAACAGCGTCCGGACTCAGCCCTGCTGGGTGGTTTTGGGAGGCTGCTCCCTCCACCAACAGGGAAATACTGCAGCACTGGACTCAATGTCCAGGTTTCCAGTGCTCCTGGGGTGCTGCGCAGCAGCATCTCACAGTAACTCCCTTCTATGCGTTACCTACCTACCTCCGCTGCCTTAAAGATAAATCCTCAGGAAAACCTTGTGCCATGCTCCAGGATCCAGAAATGGCACTTGGGGCTGGCGTGACCAGTGCCCAGAAGAACCTTCACCCCTCAACCGCGTGCCCCTCGCTGCCCTCCCGGCGAGCGAGTCATCCCAATAAATCACAGCTCCCTGCCACTTGCTTTCCAGTCCCCATCCATTGGGTAAATGAAAGACAGACCACGCTGTGCCCAGGCAAACGTCTTCTCTTTAAATATTTCAGAGGCATTAACCTCTCCCGGCGCTCGGTGCCATCCAGCAGGTAATTGAAATGGCTCTGCCTAAGCAGAATTTTTGTGAGATCAATTATTTACTTCCAGCAGAAGGGTCTGGCTTCAGGCTTATTTATGATGCAGCTGTTGCTACCACCAGCTTCCTCAGCCTTGTTTATTCCTAAGCAGATAAAAGCTGGCTGATTGGAGATAAAGTTCTTGATTTCTCCAAAGTGCCTGATTGATCTTGTTGGCCACACTTGGAAATTGGGATGCAATGCTTTCATTACGCTGTTGTCTTCCCTCTATTGCTGTTCTGCAAATAAGCTACACGCAGCGAGCTGCCTAAAACTGGGGAAAGGAGCTGGTATGGAGATGGGAAAACCCGCTTTGCCAAGCAGATCCGAGCCAGCAACAGCCACAGGATTCCTACCCTGGAGCTGCTCCCCTTGGGGGAGAATGAGAAGTGCCTTTGTCTGTCTCAGAAGGAGCAGGGAAGTTAAACCAGATCTTTTTTCATTAATAAAAGGCTAAAGGAAATTAGCAAAGGCTAAAGGAAAAGGGGGAAATTCATCAATAAGAGGAGACAATGTGGGACTCAATGAGCATGGCTTGCCCACAGCAGCTGGCACAGGAGGGCACAAGTACTGCTGCCCTCAGTGAGTTCACCGTGCTGCAAACCAGCTGTATTTGACCATATAAATGGTCTTATTCAAAGCAGAGAATTAAGGTAATAACAGTTCTCCAGGAAGGAAAAGGAGTTCAATTTCAAAGCCAAATTAAACAAAGCTTCCAATTAGAGCAGATGACGTTCCCAGTGAGCCGAGCAGCCTTTTCTCCTGCTCGGGCTGAGCTTAGTTTTTCCAATTGGCTCTATTTTGTCACTGCAGTTGCTCCAAGGTGGCCATTTCCTCAGGAACTGGCACATACTGACCCAGGATGCGGGTTCACAATTGTTTCTTTCTCTCTGACACCAAAGCCTCCAATCACTCACACAGGGCTGCCACAGCCCCATCACCATGGAGCATCCCGATCCCTGTGGCGCAGCCCAGCAGCTCCTCACACATCACAGTGCTCTGGTTTGCTCATGGTGTTGTTCAGCTGCATCCCTGCCTGAGCATCTCCATGGCATCTCCTCATGGCATCTCCCTGCCTGGGCATCTCTGAGCATCTCTCTGCCTGTACCCCATCGCTGTGCACACACAAAGGCCAGATCTGCATTATTAAAGGAGACCCAAATAGCTTATTGGGTAGGTGTAGATGAAAATATTGATTTTGTGCTTGCAGGAAATAGCCCAATTAAGAAGATCTAATGAAAATGTGACCCTTTATCCCCACTTTATCTTATATATCAGGAGCTAATATTCAACTCTTCCAAGGGAGGAGAAAATCTGATCATTTTTCTTCTTATTTCCCCTCCTGCTGCGTGCTGCACGACAGACTTGCTGAGCATGAAGAAATTCACCTCAAGCACACCTGACCTCCTGACTGACATATTGCTGCAAAACGCAGGCAGGGAGATGGTGGGATGGGAAAAAGCAGATCCACTGCAGCAAGGAAGCCCGGGTTCTGGGTCCTCCTTCTCTGCCTTCAGTCTCCTCCACACTGCCATTGCTCCCCTTAAACAAGGCAAAGGGAGGCATGCCGGTGTAAGTGGAGAGTTATCACCTCGCCTGCTGATCCCTGATTAGTTTGCTCATTGATTTCTCTCCAGACTACACGACAGAGATGCCACTTCCCAGTAAAGGAGGACTCTCCCGAGAGCCGATCCATTCTCCTGACATGACATGAATATAGGTTCCAATAATGGGCAGTGTCGGGGGGAAACTGTCACCGGAGCAAGGGAGAGAGGACAAGATGATTGCTTTAATATGGATCTTTAAGGAACTCCTCTCCCAGGGGAATAACATGGAGTTCACAGTCGCAGCACCAATGAACTTCCCGGTCTGCATCCAGAGCGCCTCATCCCAAATCACTGCGTGCTGCAGGGCTCCTGCTCATCAGTCCCAAATCCTTCTGTATTAAACCAGCTCCGGAAGGGCTGTTTCAGAGTCAGCTTGCTCGAGGCTCTCTGTCTGTCTACATTCTCAGGGGGAGTGGGGACATGGGGACATTGACACCTCCAGGGCATGGTTTTGGGGCTGCTTGTGCTGCTTTGGAAGAGATCAGAAAGAAAGATGGCAAAAAGGGGTGTGGGGGGGGTGCAGCTACTTTCCCTTCCCGGCCCCGAAATTAGGAGAAGGGCACGAGGTGCTGGAAATGGGTTTTATCATAGAACACCAGAGAGGTTTGGGTTGAAGGGACCTTAAAGCTCACCCAGCTCCAACCCCTGCCATGGGCAGGGACACCTTCCACTAGAGCAGCTTGCTCCAAGCCCCTGTGTCCAACCTGGCCTTGAGCACTGCCAGGGATGGGGCAGCCAGTCCAGGCTCTGCCTGTGTTCTTATATGGATAATGCAATTCCTGGTCCCATTGGTGCACGCAGGAGAGCCTGCCCTGCCCTTCAGACAGCATTGTGCAGTGCATTATCCCCAGCTGGATCAGAGCCCAGGAGGACTCTGGCTCCTGTTCTCAGCAGCGCTGAGAAGCCCGGGATGCTTCAACTGTGCAGGGCCCATCTCTTCACGGGTTAATTATGTCAGAGGATTTCACTCATTAAAAATCCCTGCTCTGGCAGCTCATCCGGGATGGAATCCTTCAGCTCCTCACAAGTAACTCGCCTCATGTCCCAGCGGCACAGTCACGGCTGTGAGCTGAGGAATGCCAGCGGCCGCCTCTACCTGGGAAACGGGTGCTATCCTCAGAATGAGCTGGTTTAATTTCTCCTCACTTGACAGAGCGAATCCACGCTGGGAGCTTCGCATCTTCAGCAGAGACAAGCAGAGGTTTGTACTTCCAACTGCAGTGCACTCTGCGGCCGCGGCCCCATCCCGTTCTGCTCCATTCCCGGAGGCATCTTCGGGATCCAGGAGCCAGGACCCTTCCCAGAAGGATGCCCCCGGTGTGTGTGTGGCATTGCCCTCTCCTGGGAGAAAACAGAACTTCGTGCGGAAGCTCTCTGTGGGCGGACAATGACAAGTCCCCATCTGATGGGACACTGTGGCTGGCACAGCGGCCCCCGGAAGGGCTGACGGCCACCTCCATGGAGCAGCAGTAATGCGCACCCCAGCAGGAGCCGGACCTGAGTGGCTGTGGCTTCTTGTGCAGCTTTGGACACGTATGGATGCTTTGCTCATGCTACCACTGCATGTAAGCAGCACGCTGTGGTTGCACGGCGCAGCCACTAACCCAACCCCATCGTTGTTTTAGGGATGTCTCCCTCGCATGGCTTCTCTGCTGATAAAGGTGATTTGCAATTAGTTCAGTCGCAGGTTACCTCTTCTCTGCACAAAGTGGGTTTTGCACAGGCTTCTGAAATAAATATTAGAGAGAATAACCAGGAGCTGATATAATAGAGCCATCTCCTCCATATTTCACCTCTTCGACTGCAGGAGAAGAGTATAAAATACGTTTATAGTCCCACTTAGAGCCATCCCTTGGAGTGGTTCCTTTGGGCAAATTACACTGATGATCAGTGAGGATAAATCACACTTCCCCCCCAGTGCAGTCAATAAAGCCCTGTGCTGTCTTGGGATGCTTAAAGCACAAACAGGGGCCGGAGCCCAGCTTAAATCCAATCTGGATCTGGCAGCGGTGAAAGCTGAAGCGACGTGAGCTGTATTGAATCCCAGGCTTTGCACTGAAAACGCTGGAAACCTCTAAAAGACAAATGTCTGTTTGGAGGAGATTTGGAAAGGGTAGACCTGAAAGCAATAAATATGCCTCATAAAAAAGGTTAAACGTGTTACTCGCGTCTGCGGGTAGCAAACCAGGTTAGAGCCCGGCATGGAGGGATGAGTGGCAGAGCCGAGCATGGCTGGAATATGGAAATTCCTGCTAAAAGATGATGATGGATGGCCCTGGAAGCGAAATGGAAGAAATCATTGAACTCTGGAGCCGGTTTCCCAATGTCCTTAGAAGCAGTTTAGCTCCAGGCGTGACAGTTCTGAAGATGCAGCCAGGGCTGCCCATCACTGGTGGTGTGGGATGGCAGCAGCCGCCTGCTTGTGATGGTGAGGGGAGATGTGAAGGGATGAGATGCCCCCCACATGCTGGAGCAGGGGCAGGTACAAAACCTTTGGCAGTGTTTGACATCCTGTGGGTAAAGGTGTTGACTTGCTGTTAAAGCGCTGGCAGCGTGTTGCCATCTATCAAAAGTCACTGCCTTGCAATTAAGCCATCTCGATGTGCCAAGGTCTCTCCTGCGCTCCATCATCCTCGCCTTCTCTGCAATGCTAATGGCATTAACGTATTTATCATTAACAAATCTATTCCGTTTGAGAACTGGATGAAACTGCTGAGTCGTAACACCTCATTTATAATGTTTGAGCCCGAGGATGCTCTCAGATTATAAATGCACAGCTCATATCCAGGGGTGAATGGCACATGGCTCTTAGGGAAGCTCACAGTGATGGTTGTAAGGGGTTCGAGGAGCTCAGGAAAAGGGGGAAGAGTGGCTGGCAAAGCCTTGTGCTTCAGCAGGGAATCAAGCTGTGCTGGATTAGTGACACGCTGGAGCTTAATCAGGAGGCAGGTAGGAGTGTGAACAGTTTCCCATGGGTGTACCTGATGTACCATTGCTACAGTGCCAGAAGTCTGTAGTCTAGGGTTTGCAGAGCAGCACAGACCTTTCCCAGGACCTGAAGGCATTCACAGCAGCAGGATGCTCCTGGGATCACTGGGATGAGCAGACACAGTGGAAAGGATGGGGCTGGTTTCACCATCCATGCTCGTGTGAGAAGCTTCCATCCTCCCAGTGGGATGCAGTAGGGGCACAGGGCTATGAAGGGGTTACAGCAGGCTGGCAGGACTATCATCATGGTTATTATTGTGCAGAAATATTAAGACAATGAGGAATAAACACTGCATCTATTTATAGCAATTCTAGGGAGATCTCGCTCGAGCCATAAACCCACTTAATTGCAAATCTGCACAGATGTTTCCTTTGAATTTGAAAAGTGATTAATAAATAAATTAGAGTAATGCTTGTTTTGGCTGAAATATAATAATAAATAATGTCTATAGCACTTAGTTACCAAAACATCCTCAGCACTATGTGACAAATCAGACACATGCTAAATGTCTAAAACATACGAGATGGAAACAATGAACACCAGGCTCAAGCCATAAATAAACTCAACAGCGAAGCACCACTGCGGAGGTGCAATGAAGCCTTGTGCCTAGTTCAGGCCTGACACTGGTGGTACCGGTCCATTGGGTCCCATGGCATGGCCAATCCCCCTCTCCACACTTCAAGCCAATGTATTTATTATGTTGCTGTGTTGCCTTAATTCATGCATAATTCAAACTATTACATACATAATTCCAGGGTAAACACAGATGTAACTTTGCTGTTGACTATTCATGGACCCAGCTACTGTACAAATATACCTTGGAATTTAACGGTGCTATAACGGTGGGACCATCAGAAATTCCTGGTATAGGGCTATTGCAAAATTCCTGGTGAATCCGTTTGGGTTTCCACTGAAACAGGAGCTTTTACTTTAATTTATATTGTAATGAAAGCTTGTAACTGTGCTGTATCATAAACACAAACAGAGCAATCTTATCAAAATTTCATCTTTATCTATTTTGGGGAGAAATAGCCCTGTCTGCCTAATTGAAGCATCTGTCATTCTGACATTAAATAGTGCAGCCATGGCTCTTTTATTATATTTCCTTGCATTTCTCATACACTGTTAAATTGAAATAACACTGTTGGCTAGGAGATAAAGGGAGATAATAGGTACTTTATAATGAGCAGAAAGGAGGATTCATCTTCACTCGGAGCTGAGAATTGCTTTATCTTTGTTTTGGTGTTGCGATTTTGTTACCCTAAAGGGGGAATTCTGCTGCGCAGCTTTCCCAGCCCTCCAAGAGCAAGTGAGAAGCATTTATCCGTACGCGAAGAGGCGCGAGTGCCAAGCAGCTGCTCATCAGCATCCGAAGCGGAGAGGTTCCTAATGTGCTGCTCCTTGTTTCGGCAAGCTGGGGTTTAAAAGCAGGATTAAAGCATGAAATTCCTTTTAGCTGGTGCCACTCATGCCGAGAAGGAGCCGGGGCTCATCAGTTCAGCCTCAGCGCTGCATAGAATGAATAAGAAGAAGTGGATATGAAGAGGTTTGGGACCCAGGAGAGTCCCTCTCTGGCCGCCAGGATCATGCACAGTCTGGGCTGGAAGTGACCTCAAAGAGCATCTGGTTGCAATCCCTGCAACAAGCTGCCTGCTCTGCTTCCTGGACCAGCACTTGTCACCTCTCAGCAGCAGGATGTGGCTGTTTGGGGCTGCTCAAAGGAGGGGGACACTCATCTCCCAGCAATGCCTTTGCTGCGATGCGACCAAGCCATGCGAAATCGAACCCTGCAGTGATTTCCCCATGGGGATTCCTGTAATTAAATTCCATGCAAAATGAAGCAATTACCAAAACACAGGCACCATGTGGCTGTGATAACATCAGTGTCAGAGGCTCCCCAGGTAGCTGGTGGGAGCTACCCACTGTAGGACACTTCCCTCTGACCCTGGCCCAGAATACGAGTGTCCCGGTCCAGTCAGGTTTGCTTTGTGTGGCCCCCCCAACCCTCTGCCATGCTTCCCAGGCTTCCCACTAGATCCCTGTGGCTCCAACTGCTGGATGCCCATTGCACAGGATGGGCTCTGCCACTGGACAAAGGGAGGTGTGGGGAAGGAAACGATGCTCAGGGAGGTGCAGGAAGAGCTGGAGCCAAACCACAAGGTACCAAATGGAGATTTCCCTGAAACCTATTGGAAATAATTAAAATTGACTTCTAATACTTTACAAACTAATTAAGAGTATCGGACTGGATAACTACAGTGAAGAATAAGTGGCATTTAATTGGGATAAACTGAATCGTAATTGGAAATAAGCACAGCCCAGAACAGTATCCAGTGTGCTGGGGAGGCTATGGGCTGGCCCTGTAGCACCCCTGAGCCATGTGGAGGGCGAGTGATTCTTGGCCATGGCTGCTGGAGGTGCTGGGAATACTGCAGTTATCCAGGCACTGAAGATGCTGAACCCCTCCGGAAGTGCCCACACACCAAACTCCACTCCTGGAGCCAGATCTGCTTTATCAGCCCCAGCTCCTGCCTGCTGGGTTATTTATCTAAGCTTTAATAACAGCACCCTTCCCTTCCCACATCCTCAAACCACCCCGGTGCTGCCTCACCTGCTTCTCATTCTCCTCAATGAGATAGGAACAAATTAACTGGATACGGGAGCTGCTGAGCCTTTGTTCTCCCTCATCTGCTCCACTCATTACTTTGAGGAGCCCTATTTTCCTTTTCTTCACTGCTTTCTTTTCCCGAACAATGGGCTCTGAATGTATTCAAGCAATTCTTTTATCATTCACTTCTGCAGTGCTTTATGCTCTCCACCTGAACAGTTGGCATTGCTGCTGATGAAAACTTTCTTGCTGACTGCTGAAATCTGAAGTTTATTCTTGCAGTGACTGATTGCTCAATAACCTCCTGTTTCATTCCCCCCACCCTTCCGATTTAACAGCTACCACTGATAAACACCACCCATCCCTCCTGCTCCCTTGTCTCCTGCACCCTCAGTGAACCCATGGGTCCGGATGGGAAAGGAGAAGAAGAAAAAGATGTTTACCATGAGCTATGGTGGGCACTGCTCCACTGTTTGTGGCTCTTGGTCAGTGGTGACTCCACAGGCTGTGACCAGGCCAGCAGCCTCTCAGGAGCCCAAAGAAAATAGTTTAGCATCAATTTTTAGCTCTTGCTCTGTGTTACTCAGTGAAGTGGTTTGAGACCCGTCTTGAGTCACAGGAGTTTTTAAATCACTCCTGCACTGGAAGGAGGAAAAGGAATGTATTTCTATTGCAATTACAGAAACATCCCCCTCAGCTGTGCAGGCATCAAATCCTGGTCTGTTGGTTTGCTCTGCTTTCTGTAAGGAGCCCTCAGCAAAGCTTTTCAATGCATTTAGTGAGACTGAGCAAGGATGGAACAAGCAGAAACTTATCTGCACAGGGGAACCTCACTGCCTTACACAGCCTGGCCAGCTTTGAAACAGCAAAGACACGAGCCCCTGTGTGAGCTTCTCTTTTCTGAGCTTCTTTGGCCAAGTGGCATCTTCCCACCATCTGCAGCATCACCGCTGTCCCAGGCTCCTCACCGGCTCCTGTGTGTGGAGGGTTTGGTTTTCCAAAGATCTCCAGGCATTTCCCAGCTGGAGCAAAAGACATGGTTTATGTTTCAGTGAAGGCGCCAAGCTGTTCGTGCTTTCCTATCCCTTTAATAGGGGAGGCTTTATCTGACCGCTCAATGGATTTTCCAGTTAAAATAATTGGTGTTTTACACTGCAGGCTTCAATAAAAATATAAACACAAACAGGAAAGGCAGTGGCAGAGATGGATTTTCTGGCTCTTGCTCCCTGGGCTGGGCTGGCAGGTCTCCGTTTCCCTCTAAGGAATAATACTGCAGTGTCCACAGAGCCAGGTATCAAAGCCCTCATGCTGAGCCATGGGGTCCCCTGCTTGGTGCTGGGGAGCTGCAGGGGTCACAGTGCCTGATGCAGCAGCACATTGCTCTGATGGGGATAGTTTGGGTCCCTCCATGCTCCTCAGCATCGCTCCTGCTCTGCCCCTGCTCTACTCATTTGGAAATTCAGGGGATGATTCACATGGAGGAGGCGAGCAGCTCATTTTCATGATGACCATGGCCCTAGAACGGGACAACTCGCTTGCCTTTGGTGGAAGGGTTTATGAAATGATGGGTTTGAGTCCCTGCATGACAATATTTTGCCTCATCAGTGGCACTGATGTGTGAAGCCAATAAAGTCTCAGCAGAATATAACCCCTTCCAAAACAACCCCTGGACATCCCTGGCCTGATTGCATTTACATCGGTGCAAACCAAACTGCTCCCAAGGGGCGCAAATGGCACCAGGATGGGCACAGCTGCCAGCTCTCAGGTTGAAAATGAATGGAGCTCCTCCATCCCTAGAAAAGAACCAGTTACTATCCCCTTGAAAGTGCCTTGTGAAAACATAATTCCCAGTTCAAACACCACATCAATATGTAGTACTCACTGCGCAGGTGCCTCCCTCCCTCCCTGGGTGACTGCACTAACAGCAGGCTCCTGCTGGCAGCGGTGGAAGGAGGTACTGTATGGTTTTCTCTACTTCCTCCTCCATTCAGATGGATTAATTGACCTTTAAAAATGTACCCAGAAAATAAATGACCTAATAAAATGAATTATCCTCTTCCACACAGTGCTCGAAATCCACTGTAACTTGAGAGGAGACTAATGAAACATTGAAAGCATTGAAGAAACCACTAATGAAAGAAATAAACCTAATAAAGAACAATTGATTAGTCATTTGGAAGAACTGCAAACCTTGGGGCAAAAGGCTCAGCCCAGCCATGGGAGCCAGGAGGGTGTCAGAGACCCTGAGCCAGCTCCTAGACCCCATGGGCACCAGTGGCCACCATGGCTGCAAAGCAGGGAAGGAAAACATCCCAAGAACCGCACCCAAACCACTGCATCTCAAATCACTGAATCCAAGCCACTGCATCACAAATCACAGCACCCAAACTGCTGCATCCAAAATCACTGCACCCCATCCCTGACACTACCATCACCTCCTTAAGCTGGAGCAATTTGGTGCTTCATTTTTGGCAGCCCCAGAGCTTTTATCTCACTGGATAAAACCCATTCCTTAATTTTTTACGAGCTCCTGGTGGAGCAGAACAAAGGCTGTGTATCCTCCCCTTTCCTCCCAGTTTGGCTCACAGGGATATTGTTCCCTAGGTGGGAAATAAAGGTGGAGGTGCCTGTGCTGAATTTACGGCTCACAATAAACAGGGTTTTATCAACAGTCCTCTGACAAATTATTTCTATTGTCAGCCTCTCACTGCCTGGAGCTTTGGCCATGAAAAAGCAATTCAGTGAAACCATAATTGTGTCACCTATTGACTGGACCCGGCGATGCCGGGGCCACATCTGGGCAGCTCCACTTCTGGAGTGCAAGGAAACTGCGTTTCTCTTGCCAAGGAAAACCTGGAGGTGAGGAGGGAAGAGCTGGGGAGAAGATGCAGAACCTGGATCTGGCCAGAACAGCCCCTCTGGCAGTGCCTGTGCAAAGGGAACTCCTGGCACCTCCACAAGACTCCGGTGGGAAGAGCACTTGGCGCTACCGGCACACACTGCTACAATGGATGGATGCGGATTTCCATATTTATTAAAGAGTTATTAGGAATTCTGCAGAATAAAGCCACGCTGGAGCCCTCATTAATAATCCCACATCAAGTGCTGGATCTGCGGCTTGCGCTGCAGTTGTTGAAACAAGGAGACTTGTTTTACAATACAAATAGGATGTTCCCCGGCAATGATGCCATCCATAATTCCATATTAAAAAGTGTCACACGAAGCTTGCGCTCGTTACTCAAACTCCCTTTCTCTCCTTTGTTTGTTTGTTCTTCCAGCACAAAACAATTCAACCTCCACAGTTTATTTTAAGCAAATCAGGTTTTGCTTGGAGTTTCATTTCCATTGTAAAATAGGTCCTTGCAGGAGCTGCTGCAGGCGTGGACATTGTCAGCAATCAATGCATCCTGGTTGGATTATTTACCTAATGGTATTTGCAGCAATAAATGGGGTAACACAACCCAACTGTGTGTCAACACGGCCAAGGTCAGGTTGGATGTGGCTTGGAGCAAGCTGCTCTAGTGGAAGGTGTCCCTGACCATGGCAGGGGCTGGAACTGGATGAGCTTTAAGGTCCCTTCAACCCAAACCAGTCTTTGGTTGTAAGAGTCTCCCCCCGTATGCTGAAATGGGGCAGAAGATGCTGGGAGTTCTGGCCTCAGTGCTGCTCCAGACATGATGCTGATCACCTTCTCAGCCTGGTTTTCTCCTCTTCCTAGTCACAGTGACTGAGAGATTAGCTAGAGGTGAAGAGAATATTAAACCTTCAATAAAGTCCTTCAGATTGACACCACCTCTGGGCTCTGATCTTGCCTGTGCATTAACTTAGATTGAAATTCATGTTTTATATGACATGCAAGATCTGTAGTGGCCTGAGAGGAAAAAAGATCAGGCTCTTGTGCATCCCAGAACAGAGGTGCAGTGGATCAAGCAAACCTGGCACTGGGTATGCAGCCGCATCCATCGAGGAATGCTGCCTGCAGAGCAAACCGCACCAGGAGGTGCCATGCTCCATCCAAGTGCCTGCCAGCCCCATAAATGAACACTTTCCATCAGCTGGAGCTTCTGCTGGGCAGACCCATGGTCTCTTTGCACAAGAACAGTGGCCGAAGGAGGTGTCAGGAAGCAGCTTCTATAGTTGGCTTGTTCCCCGTAACTTCAGCCCTCACCGATCCCACTCGGCTGCACCAGCACATGATGTATGTGGTTAATAACAGCTGAGTGGGAGCTGATGTTCACTGATACCTCTTCACATCCTGGCTCCCAGCACCTCCATGGTGACTTCGGTGACCATGTACTACACCTTGTGAGAGGCATCTTTGGGACAGCACAGCACCTTGCCAGGCACCACAGCACAGAACCGTGGTCCCACAGCTCAGCTCCCACACCACTGGCCACCACCAACTTCATTTGATACCATCTGTGTGCTTATCAAGGAATAAAAAGCCAGCTCATACTTGTTTATAGCAAAGCAGCACCAACAAAGGCTTTTTTTACCCCCTTATATCCACTGAGGAGTCTACATCTCACTCCCTCTCACTCCAGTCATCCAAAACGCCCAGCTCTGCTAGAAGAAGGTAGGAAGGTTGGAAGGGAGAGAGGCACGTGCCTGCCTGAGCTGCTTTTCAAAGCATCAACTCAACAGGGAACAACATCTGCACAGGAAATCCCAGCGGGGAACATGAAGCTGAGGCACCATCAGGGGGATTTGTTCACAGGCAGAAGGAATCCAGAGCAACTTCCAAACTTTCAAGTGCAAATCTGAATGACAAATACATTAAGATAACCGCTTTTAAAGAGTCCCCATCTCCCAGCGCATCATTTGAGTTACCTGCTCAGCACAAACAGCTCCCAGGAAGCTCTGACAGGAACATCACTGTGCCAAGTCACAAGTGATGCCTTGGTTCTCTTGGGTTTTATTTCTGACGCAAGGCAAGCTGAAATGAGCACTAACACAGCACATCTGGTTACACCAGCCACAACATGGGGCACCTGTGAGCCACAGCTGAAACGGGGTCAGAGCAGGTCCCATAGGTAACTCAGCAAAGAAGGAGCTAAAGAGTCCTCAGTGATGGGGCTCCCTGGTGTCAGCACACGGGGTGCAGCCATCGCCTAAAGCCATTATCAGATGTGAAGGTGCAGACACCCTGCTTGCATCCCAATCAACCCACAGACAGAGCGCTCCTCTGGCAGGCCAGGGTCACACAGGCAGGATTCAGGATGCAGCGGCTCTGGTTACTCGAGATGCTGAACCCTGCAGTCAAACACCTTCGCTAATTAATCTCCATCTCCCTGCCTGGGCCACCCTGCAACGTTCTGGGCCGGTGATTGATCATAGTGCAGGGTTTCAAATTGCAATGAGTACAAATCGAACAACAGCTCAAAACCAACACTGGGGTCATTGACTTGAGGTATTGAAGAAATGTCTGCTTGGCTCAATAAATCCTAATTCAGGTTTATTACAGTGTTATTATGAGGGGGGATCCGTGGCTTTGCCGCTGCCTGCTTTGCCTCTTGGGGTATGCTTGCAGCAGAGCATCCTCCAGCCCTTTGGAGCATCCACAGCCTTTATCATGTAGCCTTAAGTGGAGAATCCTTGGATTTCGCACAGAAACTTATCTTAAAATAACAGCTTGACGAGTGCACTTGGCACTAATGAAATGAAAAATGCTTCTGTTAAGCCAAAGAAACTGTTAAGACAGCTTTAAATATTATGCTCTTCTGTCGGCTCCGAAGTGGACCAATTTTCTACCATGTTCCTCTATATATTTGTTCTTAACCTTAAGAATATCATTGTGGGGATAATAATTCAATTTTGTGAGCAGGCAAGAGAGCAAACAGAGCAAGTCGTCCCGCTGTTTGCCTTGGGAAAGGCAGAGCCCTTGCAGAGCCGGGAGATGAGGCCGGTTTTGCTCAGAGAGCGCATCTCCTTAACCCAGAAACAGAGACCTTCAATCACCGCATCACATAATCCTCAGTGATGCCAGGGACTGGGTTTGGGACACGCAGCTCCTGGAGGACGGCAGCTCCTTGCAGTGGTCCTTCTCTTAGTGTATAGGACTCAAACTACAGCCATTCTCGTTGTATTTGTTGTGGTCCCACATGAAATATCTCTTGATAGAGAAGTGACCTGTGAGCAAACAGCCTTTCTGTGGGTCCTGGCTGCAACTGAGCACCAGCACACAGCAAAATCTTCATAGGAGGCACAAATACGTTTCCTGTCCTCAGGTGATGAAAGCTTGAGGCCACACACACAGTGACAAAGTCTAACTATAAATGAAACGAGGCTGTCTTCCAGGTAGAGCACAGGGAGGGAACTCCAGTTTATCACGACGGAAAGGACATTCTGATGCAAATTTCCTGGTTCTGTTGGCAATCTTTAATTGGCTAATATATCAAAGCAGGTATAAATGCAGTTCCATTGCCAGGATACGGTGCTTCCCTCCAGCTCTCAGAAGTGGGTTTATGTGTTTTCCTAATTGTTCTTCAGATTCGAAAAGCCTAATGCAGCCGGGGAAACTGAAGGGAAGGTCTGCAACCCGACAGCTGAATCCATGCAGCATCCACCAGCACCAGGACAGCCTGGGAGGAACAGCACAGTGTTATAAATTACCCAAATCTCTGCTTCTCTTTTCCCCTTTCTTTAGCAAAATGTGAATTTATGAACACAGACTATGAATGATTATCCCAAAAGGGAACCTTAGGTATTTTACAGTGTATTTCATGTGGTTCCTCATCTAAAAAAAGGCAGACAGTCAGAAGAGCGTAAGAACAAACTGTTCCTCACTAATACAGTGCTGCTGAAGATAACTGGCAATTCCCTTTCACTGTATGACATGTGCATGGACTGGGTATTTATGGTTCTGTGCCTGGCCCCCGCACACCCCCGAGCCAGCCGCCACCGGCAGCATCCTCCCAGCCCACTGCACCATGATCCGGGGGGACATTTCCTTCCTTCAGGGTAACAAAACCCTCTGTTAAGTCCCACAGCAGAGCCTAAAGCCCATGATCCTGCCTGGCATGATGCTATAGCTCCAAACAGCCCCAAATCCACCCCTGCAAAGTCCATAGGAGTAAGAGGATTAGGAGCAATGTGAAATCAAACCATGAGTGGAGGAGATGTCCGCTGGTGCCCTTCAATGCTGAGAGATGCTGGCTGCCAAAACGTCCTTCCTTGGGCATCCCCTTCCTTCCTGCTCTTCAGCCCGTCCCTCAGCGCTTCACTGAGCCTGGCCATGTATCCATGAGAGAACCCGAGCTCTCTGCTTTGAGTGCCAGGCACAGGCTGTCCCTCTGCTACGAAGCAACCACATTTGCCTAAAACCAGGAGGCTGGGGAATGAATGTATCCATCAGCTATAAAATACAATTCACTCCTTGACCCTGGAGAAGAGTTATGGCCACTTTGAGAGAGGAGAGACCTTGGGCAGATTGGTTGAGGCAAATGGTAATGAGGATTTATGGGGTCTGCCAGTGGCAAGAGTTTATTTAGGCTCCTACAAAGTGCTCCTGAGAGGGGCATGGATGTGTAACTCAATAGGATATCCCTCAGCCAAGCCTGGATGCGGGAGCTGGACTGGCCATGAGGAGAAATGAATGACGGCACAAGACTCCCTGGCTGCTTTTCCACTGGAAAGCTGCTCCTTGAGGTTCCTTGGAAAACTGTGCCACAGATGCCACATGCACAGTCATTGACACAGCATTCCCTTCTATTCCTGGAGATACCTGCAGCTGGAACCTGCTGCTGCACATGTGGCAGCTGCGCAAAAATGTGTGATTAAACCAGTGGCTGGGAATGAAGAAGAGGATTCTGCGCTGCTGTGGATGTGGGAAAGGAAACAAATGTTTTCATATAGAGGGAGTTTACAATGCATATAAATCTGAGCGCCGGGAAGTTGATATAATGTGGACAGAAGCTGCTCCATCATTCTGGGGCTATTAAAGTTTTTAATCAAATGCTTTCCCTATTAAACTGCCTGGGGTTGGCAAAGACTTGCTGTTAGTCCAGGCTAAAACCCAGCGTGGGCCAAACAAGCACAGAATTCATTTCAGGTGCCAAAGGAACGGAGGAGTCAATATAACAACAACATTTCCTGGGGATGGCTGTTTCCTCCCCAGCCTGGTGGAGAGCAGCCAGGCTTTGGGCTCAGTAGCTATCCAAAGCATGTGGCAAACCCCAGCGTGGGCTCTCCCACCCTTGCCTGATCTCCTCCTGCCATCCCATGAGCTGGGAGCATCAAGGGGTGATGGCACATGGCCATGGCTCCCTTCACGTTTCAGCCCAAGCAGTATGACTGTGAGGTTGCACCCAAGGAGGAAAAGAGCTTCAGGAAAGCGGCTCTGGGTCAGAGCTGCTGCTGGTGGCCGCTGCCACCTGTGAGCATCACTTGCAGCACTGGGCATCCTGCCAGCACTGAGCAAAACATGCCTTTGACAGCAGCTCCTCGCACAGCTCCAGCCTTCTGCAGAGCTCCTGCCAGCCGGGTGCTACAGGGAAACCTGCGCCGAGCCCATCATCCATCACAGCAGCTCTGCCTTCCTGCCGGAGGTGCTCCGCAGGAAAGCTCATCCATCACTGCCCAGGAGCGGCGGGCAGGGAGGCTGACAGCCTGCAATGGCAAGAACCAACACACAGGAAGAGGTGGGAGGAAAAGAGCTGCAGCCTGGCAGTTTAACGCTGGGTTTGAGGATACAGAGGATTGGTGATGGGTGAGGAATGCAGGAGTTGGCTTTGATGAAGTCGCTGGAATCTGGAGGCTCCGGCAGCTGGGCTGGTCCTTAATTCTCATGAGATCACCCCCGTCTCCTGAGCTGAAAAGATGCTGGGAACAGATCCCACACCATGAGCTCTGCCTCCCCGCAGGGCAGCCAAGGCTGAAGTGTGCCCATCACATCCAGTGTCTCCTCTCCAAGAATAACCCGTCACTGGTGTCGCAGACAAAGTTTCAGGGAAGGCAGCAGCAGGTGATTACGATTCCCCGCCTGTCTCTCAGCCTCCTGCCTCACATACTGATATCCTGGCAGGTTTTCCCTTGTGCAGAACTGTAGCTTTGGATTTGTTTTTATCCCTCTAAACACATAATCCACCCTGAACCCCGCTGGTTCCTCACAGCTCATCTTGACAAGGCAGAACTGCGTGCTCCTAATAATGCCTTCTTTTAAAACACATTTGATTTTATCCCTTCTAATTGTCCTTCCCTGCAATCTAAGGAGGAAGAAAACACAGAAAGATGCCAGGATCTGAGCCTATGGAGCTGTATTTCCACAAGCTCCCTGAGTTCCAGTGGTGTTTCTTTTAGGGTGGCCATGCACCATCTCCCTGTCTCCTGCTGTCCCCCAGGGCTGGTGTTTTGCCCCACCGAAGTGAGCTGCATGCAGCATCCATCAGATCCTGGGCACTTCATTGCTTGCTGACCCTAAAATCTAAGTTTTATGCCTTTTTACAAAGTGAAAAGAAAAGCCAAAACTTTGTGTTCAAGATTGTCAAAAACTGGAATAAGCCTGGAAAAGATTAAACCCCATTTTGAGGTCTCCTGGGTGGAGGAATTACTGTCTCTGCCCTCAAGTCTTCTGTGTAGGTACACTCAGCTGTGAAGCTTTTAAGCCCAGGGTGCTGTCACCCCCCCAGCATCTGCAAGCTCCATGTCCCAAGGAAGCCAGCGCGTTGCCTGGGACATGGGGAGCGTCCAGAGCTGTGGGGACCCTACTGGGCCATCCCGGGGTGAGGAACACCCCGGATACCTGCTGCACCACCCCATGGTGCAATTCATGGCTGAGGAGAACAGGGCGCTGCTTGGCTTGCGTGTGAGGAAAGCAGTGATTTCTGCTATCGGAGATCTCTGGCTGGAGCCCAAGGGATACACGTGCCTTTGGGGACAGCAGGAATATTCTTTCCTTTTAAATAACGGCACCTACAGGTTTAATTTAGGGAGCACAATGGCCACAAACCCTACAATGCGATTCTTCATTTTAATAATTCATCTCCTCAAGTTTTTACTGTGATTGATCAAAGATACTGAATTTAATGAGAGAATTTGTCAAGGTTATCTGATGTCAGAGTGAGTCTGGCTTTTGTCACAGGCTGGGGGGTGCTCTGTGTTTGCGGCTATCCGCGCCGTATATCCAGGCACCAAATACATCCAGTCGAGGCAAAAATGAGGCTGCGCTTTCCGGGAGAGTCCATTGGGAATGTGATCCAGCTCCAGCTTCGCACGCAGCTCCCAGTGGAGGGGGCTGAGCTGTTTCTCTTCGGCTGTAGGCTCCAGCCGGTGAGGCTGAGCCCATGCGAGGTTCCCAGCCTGTCGGCAAATCCTTGCGGAGCGGC
Organism: Psittacus erithacus; assembly: GCA_009867235.2. Lineage (NCBI taxonomy): Eukaryota > Metazoa > Chordata > Aves > Psittaciformes > Psittacidae > Psittacus > Psittacus erithacus. The sequence goes on from WYDI02003750.1 coordinate 41,516, forward strand.
TGAGGGCAGCGAGGAGCATCGCAGGAGCTCAGCGAGGACAGAGGGAGCCGGTTGGGAGGCGCTGGTGAGCCCCAGCTCCCGCCCGGCTCACAGCCTTCGATGGCGATGGAGGAGAAGGGAGCGGGAAGCAGCGTCTCCAATTGATGTTTCCCAGCGCTCGCATTGACACCGGGAATTTGGCATACATCACCTAATGCTGCGGGTGATTAAAATCATTTTGACTTCAATGCCGTAGGTGTAACTCAGTTACGGAAGGGAAAACCTGCTACTTTAATGCAGTTATCAATCTGAATTAAACTGAGCATTTTTAATAATGTGGCTTATTCCAGGAGGCTTCCCATGCCAGCTTTGGCATCTTTAGCCTTTCCATGCTTTAAAAACAATCCAAAAGGAAGAGATAAGCAAGGAAAGCTCAGCATCAGCAAGGGAGCAGCCCTGCTGTAGCCACTGATCCAGGCAAGAAGGGATGCGTTGGGTGATGTTGCCTTTACCCATCCAAGCCAGCCACAGGATCCTCACACTGGGCAGAGCAGCTCCATGCTGTGCTCCTGTGGGAACACCGGCACATCCAGCCGTGGCGAGGGATGAGTCTGCTCGGGAAGAGACTGAATTGCATTTTATATTCCTTGTTAATGTTTCATCCTTCCCGCGAGCTGAAGGATAAGCTCCGTTTATGAAAGAGGTTGAATATCCATCAAGAAGTTGCTCAGAGAGGTCAAGCAGAAACTGATGTATTCAAATAATAACTGTAAGAAAGTGTCCATTATCTATGAATTAAAGCCTGTTGGGAGCAGACGGCTGCAGGGCACTAAGGACTAGACTAAAACCTGAAACAGAGCTGGAAAGAGGTGTTACAGAGGAATGTAGGGCCAGGCCAAGGGGAATGGCTTTAACCTGCCAGAGGGGAGACTGAGATGAGCTCTGAGGCAGAAGCTCTTC
>WYDI02003753.1:0-14619 GCA_009867235.2 Psittacus erithacus
GGCCAAAATCAAAAACACAGCACTGCACCAGCTACTAAGAAGGAGAAAAATGACTGCTGCTGCTGAACCCAGGACACCACAGTAAAATTCAAGATAAGAATTTTATCCTAATTTGTTTCAACTGTTTTGAAAGATAAAGTTGATTGTGAGAGCAGCTGGACCTTGGACTTTTGTCCTTAAGACATTTTTAAGGATATATTGTGGAAAACAAAGGAATGAAAATATAAATCAGTTATGTAGTTTAGTCCCAGGGAAATGTATACGTCAACACTGAAGGCATTCATGAGTATTGCACTTCATATTCTGACTGCTTTATTGGCAAGCATTGACTTGTATTGCATATGCAGCTGACCATTCTAAAAAAACCCATAGATCAAAATGACTTCAAACTTTAGAATTATTTCCTTATGTATTCTGCCACATGGTTATTTCATTTAAGATTTATGTTTTAATTAGGCCTTCCTCCGTGTTCCCTCAGTGAACCTTTGCTGTATGTTTTAGTATGGATTAGTGTGGTAGTGTCTGTTTTAAGCTAGCATTAAATGTTCAGGAGTATCAGTGCTATGTATCAATTTGACTGGTTTTGAAGCATTTTAACCTTCGTCACATAATGCAGTTAACATTAAACTACTTATTACCTGCTGCTGGACTCTGAGGAAGATGTTCATGGTAATTAGTGAATTGGTTCTTCCATTTTTAATGCTGTTACTAGACAGTAAATAAGCAAACAAAAAAAAGCAAACAAAAAACCAAACAAGCTAAAAATAACCTCCATGTTTTTAAGAGCAGTCTTCCAGGAAAGAAGTCCAGTCAATTCCCTGTTTTCAGAATGCCTGGAATAATTTCTCAAGTATCAGTCTAAATGGAGTATATCATAGTAGGGTAGATTTCTCCTTCACTTGTTTACTGTTTCTTCTCTCTTTTACTGTTCCTTAATTGCCTGGTTGAAGTTACGGCCATATGACTGTTTTACTTCCTTTTCACCATTTTTTGATTTTGTTCTTTATTGTTGATGCTGATAAAATTGTATCATTTTGTCCAAGTTGGAAGAGATTCTCTCTTCAGAGCTCTGCACCTACATGTTTACTTTATTGAAAGCCATTTTTAGATGTAGACTATAAAACTTAATTCCTTTGTTACATTTTTTATATGAAATACCATTACAGAGAAGAGAAAAACAACAACAGAGAGTAAGAAAAGGAACACAGAAAGAGTTTTATTCATAGGCTGTATCCTGCTCTGAAAGACTGACCTGTACTAAAAGTAGGAAGACACTACATTTTAGATCTTGTAGTCTGCTTATCACAACTATTTTGTTCACAACATTTGATAGCTTGCAGCAAATGGAAAGAAAATCTTTCTAAGTGTTTAAAGGGGAGAGTATTTTCAGTATCAAGAGTGCATTCCTTGATCACGTAGGAGTTTCTTCGGTATGGAAATGTTTTGTGTGATACAAATCAAATTCCAGTACTATTCCCACCAAACCTAATGGGAATACAATTGAATTTCATGTGGGATTATGGTGTTTTACACCCATTCTTTACTAGAGTGAGTCTTCAGCCTTCAATAGCATCTATACTGAATAAATAAAGGGCTACAGGTAAGCTTATACCACTCCTTGTTGGGCTTTCTTGGTTTTGGCTGTTCTGTCCCCCAAAGCCCCCCACCTCCCAAGTTGTAAGCAATGTCAGAAATTTTAAGTTGTGTCATGTCTTTGAGCCATGAAGTGTTTCTACCGTGCTTGTGGTAACTCAGTGAGTTCTTAAAGTTGAGCTATTAAACCTTATCTTTAAATCAGGAGCCAGCTAGTATGAGAAAATGTGGCCTTAGGGTGACCTGCTACCAAGACTATAAAACATCAGCTGTCGTAACTATATTTCTAGTTACTGGTAACTTAATATAGGAAATGATTCACCTATTAGATCTACTAAGTAATTTCTTTGTGAACTACTGGCTAGCAAGGTTGTTGGCTGTAAAAACTGTGTTCCCTGTCCTTAGTAATGTAAGTAAAAAGGAGTTTGCCAAAACCCAATTTCTTTCTCTAACTTTTTCAACATATTTCCTTTTTTTTTTTTTTTTTCTTTCCAAAGTAGAACTTTCAGTAGAACTCTGACCCCTTCAAGGAAAAGTTCTATCACCACTTCTGCTCCTTAGAGGCATAGCTATTTCATGATTTGTGTGTAGTGCAGCCAAATGCACCAAAGAATCTTCAGGATTTTCAAAGTTTTGTAAACCCATTTTTTGTATGACTGTTTTCTTGACTTTGGCCATGACTCTGCCAAATAGCTTCAGAAATGGTGTTTACTGTATCAGCACGTTTCCTACCTCAGTTCACACAAATGTTGTCTCTATTGCCTGGGAGAGAGCCATGCTATTAATGAATACCCACCTGCCTACCTTCCAGAGCCAAACAGGACACAGCCTTTACTCAGCGACTCCATGAGCTTGCACATAAGTCCACCAGACAGAAGCTTTTATTCAGAGCTGGACCTCACTCTGATTCCTCTGATTAAAATCCCCTTCTCCAAGCAAAGATTAGTCTACCCTATTTCTACCTTATCTGTTGTTCCCAATGCTGAGTTTGTTCCTACCTTTTCAGTAAGGCCTTGGGACACAGTGACTCAAAGTGTAGCTGCACAGGAGGCTGACTGCATCCTTTCATGGAAAAATGGAACAATAGCTCTCATCTCTGTTCATTAAAGAAAAGGGTTTGCTGAAAAGAAGGATCTTAAGATCAAATGCTTATGCCTAATGCTCTTTGCTAGTGTTCTTCCTGAGATAGCTGATCATCATCAAAGGAAAGCTTGCAGGAAAAAGTATTGCTGGATACTCAGTTGGTTTTACCTGCACTTTGTCTTCTGGCCATAGGCAGAAGGATGCTGGTGTGCTGAGTGTTTTGTGGCCCACCTTTCTATTTATGCCTGTGAAGCAGGTTCTTGTAAACATGAACTTTGGGTGTTATTGGTGATGAATAAAAAGTCTTAGTTGGAGTGTGCATGTATGAGGTGTCTTTCTTGCAGTGGCTGACAGTAGTAGACGGCTGTGAGGTGACGGAGGGATCAATACAACTGACTTTATGCCAGGATGGATAATCATTGAGTTAAGGGCTTACAGTTCAGGCCAGGCTCATTGTAAGGCTGATCTCAGCTGACTTCAGCTTTTCCTGCTGCAACCCTTCTGCAGAGCACAGGATGTATGGAAGGTCTTCTGATTTGCTCTTTTATCCATGGAGACCTGATGGCGAAGGGGGTCAGGAGAGCTCAGAGCTGACAGCAAGCTAATGCTTGCTTGCTACTCCTCTCCACATTTTATTCTTGATTAGTGGGTGCACAGAACTGCATTAAATAGTTTGTATATGCAAATGAACAAACAAGTGAATTATCAAGAGCTATCAGTTGGGAAGGAAAAAAAGTCAAGTGTCTTATCTTTCCTGGAGACATATGCTACAACTAGATAAGCAGTTCATCTTCCCAGGTAAGTTCCATTAAGTATGTTATCCAATCAGCCAGGATATATAAGACATACCCGACTCTAATCTCCTCAGGCAAGTAGTACTCAATTATATTCAATTATACTTACCATTTTAAAAAGAGAAATATCCTGAGCATTTAGAGTGCTTGCATTTTTGGTACTCAGTCTTGCTATGTGAAGGCTAATAAAGAGCATTCCATCTAAGAAGACATAGGCCAGGCAAATGAAATATTGAAAAAATAATATTATATAAGTCTTGAAGTGGAAGTGTTCACTATCCTTCAAAATGGTTTCCTGACATCTTATCTAATGTTTTGAAATCAGGTCAAGGATGGAGAATGGGAGAGAATTGCCATCCATTTCTATCCTACGGTGTGTATTTTGTGTATATAGTTATAATTAAAATAGACAAGCTGCTGAATGCTTTGTTTGCAAGTGCCCTTTCTGTTTTAAAAGTGCATTCAATGATGTACTTTGTTTTGTTATGTAAATTGCTTTTTGAATTGAATACTGTTCAGGCGGACCAATTTTCCTGTTACTCCTCTTAGCAAACATTAGAGATGTCAGAAGTCTGTCGCGCACAGCTCCTGCAAGCTCTCTGGAAGAGATGTCTGCTCTGCCACATAAAATGTAGCAAATCAGCAGATCAGTCACAGACAGGTTCATAATTTGGTGGGAGACTACTACTTCTGTTGGTTTGATTTGAAAAGAATCTAACATCTTTGGAGGCCTATGGGAAAAATTGCTTCATATCTGTTACTGGAAAAACTTGCAACAGGGGTTACGAGTGAGGTTGTTTGCTGCTTCCCATGTCAGTTGTGTAGCTTCTGCTGAGCTTAAATATAGTGGCAGAAATTTCAATGTTAATTGTATGAGCTAAGCTAAATACTATGATATTTCAGTCTACAAAATATGTCCAGTATTTAAGAGAGAGAGAAATTAAAGGAAAACACATTGTTTGGCTGACTATTACATATCAATCTAAAAATTCATGCATATTTACTAGATATTTTCTTACGTTTTAGCATTTACTTTCTTTAAAGGTTCTTTCTTTTTGCACAGAGCATGTTCCATACACCCATGCAAACAGGTATAACATGCAGTGTTTTTCCTTCCCTCTTTTCTTTTGGTTTGCCATTGCCCCAACAGCACCGAATAGATGTAATCTCTGCACTGAAAAGAAGCCAACCAAGAGCTCCTTTTTTCTGCTGTTGCATGTAGGTGCGGCATAAAAGGTGAAGCTGCTTGTGGCTTAACAGATTCTCCCATATGGTCCTTCCTCTAAAGCCTTCCTTCTGCTTTTTCCAGTGATCTGAGCCAAGGAAAGTAGTTGTTTCCTGATTCAGTAGCAGAGATGAGAGATACAATGTAGGCAAGAGAATAGGGAGGAATAAAAGCTCTTGTGGTTTAAACCCAGCCGGCAACTACGTACTATGCAGCTGCTTGCTGACCCACCCCTCCCCTTCCCTCAGGGCAGGATGGGGAGGGGAATCAAACAAATGTAAAACTGTGAGTTAAGAACACTTTAATAACTAAAGTACATACAGTGATGATAGAATACCAACAATAACAATAATGACAATAATAGGAAACAACAAGAGAGGAAATGAAAGCTTAGAAAACACAAGTGATGCACAATACAATACAGTCACCCGCTGACTGATACCCAGCCTGACCTGAGCAGCGATCAGTCCCTTCCAGGTGACTCCCCCTAGCTTATATACTGGGTATGACGTGCTGTGGTGTGGAAATAGCCTTTTGGCTCGTTTTGGTCGTGTGTTCTGTCTCTGCTCCCTCCTGTCTTCTTGTGCCTCTCCTCCCTGGCACAGCATGAGAGACTGAAAAGTCCTTGATCAGGGTAAGCATTACTTAACACACTCATGTTTTAGTTGTTGCTGTCAGCATTGTTCCAGACTAAATCCAAAACACAGCACTGCACCAGCTACTAGAGAGACAGTTAACCCTATCCCAACCAAACCAAGGCCACAAGCATAGTCTTACGTGTTATACCAGGGAAGGTCACCTGGTAAAGCAGGATTCTTCATCCAAATTGATATGCATCAGTTTGCTTATTAGATAGGCAGATTCTACCTATAGATATTTAGTCATCACATATGCCTTTGAGTGTAACTAATCACAGTTGAAACCTTGCAAAAGTAACACATCTTCAATTAGCCGTATGTGATCTGGAAGTGAGCAATTCTAAGTAGAGCAGCTCCAACCTAATCAAGTAGAATACTTTTTTTTTTTTTTTTAATTCTCTCTGGCTGGAGCACAGGCTGTTTGTAAAGTTTTTTGGAGACTGGCTTTTTCCTTCTCTCACAGTTTTTCAATACAACACCAAACTGAAAACAAAACCCCAATGTGGTAAACAGGGCTTATTAAATACTTGGTGATGTTGTCTTCTATTTCCAACTTCAGATTCCTATAGGGTCCATACACTTACCTTGCTAGCTAACTTTGCAATGAACTGTTCATCTCTTTCAAAGTGAAATGGCTTTTCAGAAGATAAACAGTTAAGACAGCATTAATAAAAACCTCAGTTGCAACACTTCCCTTTTGGTGGCCACTTGGGAAATGCTGCCTTCTTTTATATTAATTCTTTCCTGTGTTATACAGGAGAGATGAGTATTTGTCTAGTTGTCCCCACAGCTCTTGCAGTCTCAATCAGGCCAGTCACAGATAGTTAGGTCATGCCATGTGTTTCCTTCTGCATTCCAATTTTTAGAAAAGTTAAGGACTCCCAATGGATCAGATTAATTGGGGTGTGAGCCTACTGTATTATATTGTTTGCCCTGTGGCTTTAAAGACCAGAAAACATTATTCTGATGACCTGCATAGAATGTCTCTTATGTAAGCAGTAGCTCTTACCTTTGGTAAGCAATTCCTGGTACTGAACTAGAAGTCCAACTATTAATTTGACAGAGTTACCAATTGGTAGTAAAATGCAGGTATTCAACTGTTGAGTACATTGTACTGTGTAAGGAAGAGTAAGCCAGAAGTAGTTAATAATGGGAGTTCAAAGTCAATGAGTATGTGCCTGTTACTATCTCAGCTAATTACCATGGTTGCAACTGAAGAAGTGGATATTTTGCAAATAATAATAATATCCCTTGATCACCTGCAGTACAGGTCTGGGGTTCTCTTTTACTGCCTGTGTAAAAACTCAGTATAATTGGTTAGGAATAAATCTCTTATGACAAAATTTTGAAATGGTTTTTCATCTTGGCATTTCAGATGCATACTGTACATGCCAGATTTTCAAGCATTAGCTCAATAGTTGTCCAAGGATAGCTTATAGGGTCACTAATGCACCCGAATGACATTAATAGGGATTTCATGAAAGATAAAAAATATCTGGGCCTAATAAATATTTTAACCAGAAGTGCATTAATGCTTTATATTCTTCATCAAAGTTTATTGTTCATCAGTGAAGTTGTTTGTAAGATTAAATTTTATATAGAATGTAGTATGCTAAACTATAGAGACCTTTTTTTTTATTGTTGATCATAGAATTTAAGAGGTATTCACAGGTTCATGAAATGTATGCTGTTTTAAGAAATAATGAAGAATACTGAGAAACAAAATTTGTTCTTTTCTCGCTTCCTTTTTCAACAGCAGTTTTAATGATACATAGGATCAGCAAGCCTTTAGAAAATTTTTCTTTTTAAAGAAATAGAAAATCTTGACTTAAAGAATTCTGGGGAAGTGTTGCCTGGGGATATCAAAGTTATCCTGCATTTTAATGAAATCACAAATGAGTCAATTTAAAACTGGTATAGCATAAACTATGCTTCCTTCCTACGTCTGTTTGTAAACATAAAGATGTATACCTAGGGGAAACTTGGTTGCTCTTACATTCAAGGAGGAAAAAGTCCAACTAGGAGTACATATTTTTCCTCATTCCCTGGGGGTAAACATCACAGAAGAAAACCTAGTTAAGTTTCATTTCTAAGACACAGAGCTGCTTGTCAATCGTTGTTAATCAGGTTTGGTGGAGGCAGAAGTGTGTCAGTATGTGTATCAGTGTAGTGTTGTGATTTACATCGAGTCAGTCGAGCATAGCTCTTGTCTAACAAGCCATACAAACCATAATATCAGGATGTAAGACTATGAAAAGTCTTATTTATTAAAGCTTGTTTTGCGGAAAGTTTCCTGGATTGTGTAGCAGACAGCAACTCTGTCTTTAGAGAAACCTTAAAAAGACCAAAACAAAACAAACTTTGAATTTAGTAATTCCTTACAATTACATACATAAATATAGTAATTACATACAATTGAAATAGGGGTGTGTAATCTGTAGGTCTTCTAAATGGGCATGATTGGAAGTTGGAACTGACACATGCACGCAGCTGGTTGTGTAACCATTGTCTGGTTTTGTCAAAACTGGATCCTCAAACTCTGCTGTATTGCACTGTGTATGTAAGTTTTCCTGAAATAGTGTTTGTGCTAATTGGCATAATCAGGCATCAGTGGTTACAGCTGACATCTTGGCTGTCAGCCATCAAGTCACACAGTGACATACTACTTAGGCTGACTGATCATTTTGTTTAAAATTAGTGGGACGTGAATAGAGTAATCCTCGCTTGACAAAACTTGGGTCCTACATCCATGTCTCTCTTGATAATAATGACTGATCGCAGCAGTATTTGATGAATGGAAAGTATGTGTTGACCATTGTTAACTTTTCTTTTTGGTGAGTCTTTGAGTACTATGATTTTTACCAACCATCCATATGACTTCAGAGAAGTAGAATGTATGGCAAGAAGTGTAAATTTTTTGCTCAGGTTAAGCAGTTGTACCAGTAGCTGTCAATTCAAATGGAACTGGAGGTGTACTGAATAGGCACGCATGGTGTTACCTGTTCTTGAAATAGGAATATGCCTTAAAAAATGTCACATATATTCTCTTTGATTCAAAAATGCTGATCACTGTATTATTATGGGATTCTCTGCCTTTTTCTGCAGTGTAGGTCAGTATATCACGTAGTATATGGACTTTGTATGCTCAAATTACGTAAAAATAGTGCTTCATGAACCCAGCTATGAATAAAATACACAGTGGGATTTACATTGTAGTAGAAATCCTGAGTAATTCTTCAACTGGGTAATCATTCTTGAGCAATCCTGATTAATTCTTGAACTAGTTTTTATTCCTGAAATGCTCGGAATACAATTGTCTGAATGAAGTGTAGAAGGAAGGCTCAGACTTCTGAGTGCCAAGGTGGACCTTATTTTTTACTGCATCAGTTGTGGAAATTTATTGTCCCTAAAAGCATATATGGACTTAACTGGCTCATGAAGATGCTGCTGCAGTTCTTATTACCATAAGTAGCAGTAGAGAAAGTGAGATCTCTCCATTTGAGGTGCTGATTCGCCATCATCACAATATGATCTCCAGAAGTTGTTTTGCAAACATTACCATGTAGTAGGAATGCTACCATGATACATACTCTCATTACTTCCCGTAAGTTAATATTTTCTTAGCATCTCTTAATTTCTGTACTGACTCAGTTAGAAATGGTCACAATATTTTAACAGCTTTTCTTCTAATATGACATTTCTGTTTGAGGTGAAAGTCATTCTCTCCTCCATCTTTAATTAATTGTGCCAGCAGCCATAACATTTTATTGTGTGATTCATACAGCTTTTATTTGACATGAAATAGAAGCAGGCTAGCTTGAGCTGTTGCAAGAGCTTAGTTGTGTATTTAATTCTTTTTAACATCACCTTAGAAGATACTGAACAATTCCTTTTAGTTTTGCTCAGATATTTTTAGGGACCTTGGTGGTTGTTCTCTTAAGAAGTTGTTAGCTGGCGGCTCAAAGATCAGCCATCCTGGCTGATCCTTTTCATCTGTGTATGCTCTGTGTCTCCATCCCTGCAGTATGGTTTTGCCAGTTGGTATCTGATCATTGCTCACTGCAGCATGGTGACAGGGCCTGCCAAAAGAGTTTGGATAAAACTAAGCTTAATCCATAAACCAGGCAGTTGTCTTTCAACATTTCGCTTTGCTATATTAATGTGCTGCACCGACACTGGTTGTGATCAAAATGCTTATCAAGGAAAATAAGCAGTAAAAAGATAAGAGCAGAACAGGCTTGATAGATCAGCCCCTTTCTCTCCAGCTGTTGTACAGGGTAAGGACTCAAACCACCGTGTCATAGTGGATATACCTCTGCCAGGTCATTAAAAGAGAGGGTATGTTACAGAGAAATAAGGAACTTACAGTTACAGTCTGCTTTCTCTCTAGTGTTTGTAGACTCATTGTTAGTCATATATTATTTCACAACACCTTAAATACTGGTTTTAATTACAGTTTAATAATTGTGTGTTGCAATAATCTCATATCTAAGATATTTCTATCCAAGACTAGCATACATCTAGTATAATATTTTCCATGGTAGCAGCCGTTAGCTCATCAAGACAGCTATATTAGGTAAGCACGGTGAAGAATTTTTGGTTCTAGTGGTTGATTAGCAAAATCTAGATCTGTTTGGTTTAAACATATGTTTAAATGAGAGTTAAAGCAAGATGAACGGGAGGAAAAAAAAATAGAAATGATGGAATCATTTGACATAGCTTCCTTAAATCACTGCCTTCCACCTAATGTCATGTTAGTTCAATATTAAAAAGTCTAAAAGGTTCAAAAGTAGATGGTGTTAGGTCACTGCAGTTGAGGAAAATGGACAAAAATGGAATAGCAGTGCAGCTTTTTAGCATCCAGTAAAGCTGAGATTGATTTCTACTTCATGATAGGACAATACGAAAAATTGGGCAAAACCTGGGACTCTGGGTTGGCAGTTTTAAGAGCACATATATCCTGTCCATGCATTTCTGTACCAGCCAAAGAGAAAGATTAATCTTTGGCTCCTGTAACATTGACACCTATATACAAAAAATAATTTCATTAGTGAATAGTTGCTACTCACCCCTGTGGCCATTACATGAATATTTAGCATAAGATCAAAATGCTATAACCATGTTCTTGCTTCTGATGAAAAACACACTATCAGAAGTGATCTGCTGTTAATATCAGAGAGCCTCCAGGTGACAACTGCCTTTTAGAAGCCAGCCTTCATAAAATGGCATTCAAATGCTGTCTGATTTGCAAATGCGCATTTCTCCAGGGCTTTCTGTACAATAAACTCAGATACAAAGTACAGTTTTTTCTTCCAAGAAGTGGCTTTGGGAGGTTCTGTGCTTGAAGTTAGTTTTATTTGTGTTTTGTAACTTACTGATATAATTCTTCAAAGTAAATTCCTTAAAACTTTTTCATTTTTGAGATCTATTGATTTACCAAGAAACAGCTTCAAAAAAAAAAACACAAACCCCAAACAAACGAAAGTATTAAAAAATGAGTAGGAATGGAACAAAGTCCGGTAAATGTACTTTGAATTGCAGTAACATTTGTAAGCTTAGGAGCTTTGAGCAAAGCATAATCCAATTTAGGTGTATACAATCAGTTTCTGATTCTTTTCCTTATAGAAAATTATGTAAAAAAAGCCAAACCAAAGTACAGACTTTGCAGAAATTTCTGTCTTTCAGCAGATTTGAAAACATCAAAACTGTCATTCTGATATTTACAGGGTACATTTCCAAACTGTAAGCCAGATCTTGTGCCTGTTTTCCTCTCTTCTCTGTATTTTGTTGTAAAGGTTGTATTTACTGAGAAATTTAAGATTAATCCGATAACATCACATCAATGTCAGTGTCGTGGCGGGCAGCAAATCTTTTTTTCTAGTCCAAACTAATTCTCTAACATGAGCACAAACACATGAAGTAGAGTCTATCTTATGAGTTGCCAATCTATTTCACTTCAGTTTTTGCAGAGCCAAGAGTGTGAATGACAAACACATTTAACTGTTAAATATTTAACTATATTCCAGTGAGAACTGCATTGTTGAATGGGCTGCAGGAACAGAGGAAGATTGCAATATTCATTCTCAGTACAGAATATCTCATACTTTACTTCTGTGCACTTCCCTAGCTTTGAATATAGCAAAACTACTAACTCATGAGAGAAGAGTTTATAATGTTGAACAGGAAGAAGAGTATTTTACAAGCACGGCAATGATTTAAGTATTTTGTAGGCAATTTCCTTGCTTTTAAGCGAAACTGATGGTAATGCACATTGCAGTTTCTCAAATGTGTGTGTGCTTTCAGGTGAGTGCTTTGCTGAATACAGGTCAGTGGCCTGTGCTGAGTAGAGAAAGAGTTGGGCACATCCTTAAATATAAGCGCACTGTTACGTGCTTTGCTGTTTTGCTCTAAATACACTACATTGGTAAATATTACTTAGTAATAAGGGAAGATTGCTAGGATAATGAGCCATGAATGCTGCCCTTCCCAGTATGTAATGCCCTTTATAAGTCTTTTAATGCATCTGTATAGAGATATATATATCTTTTTGCTTATTATAGTACACTTACCTTTGCCTCTGACTTGAGTTGAACATGGGCCTAAAGATGCAGTGTATTTACACAGAGGTAAAATGAGGGAGAAAGTCTGCATTGTTAAAGGAATAAAAAATGATTCCTGAAGTTTGTGGTCTGTCTAGAGGAATGTGTAAACTCAAAAAATCAAGTTATTCCATGTAACAAAGTACGATTTCTTATCCCAAATTAAAAAATCCCACACCAGCCATCAGTTTTCAAGCTTTAATGAGAGACATTAGTATTTGTTTGCTGTTACCCCCAAAAGCAGAAAATTAATATGGTTGGATATTCCTGTTAGAAGGAGGGTTGACTTTCTTTGTAAGCATCGCTGTAATATTTGCTGAGGGTTTGTCCCATACCTGACAGGTCTTAAGAGGCATTCAGACTATGCCCTTAATAATATGCTTTAAATTCTAATCATCCCTGAAGTGCTCAGACAGCTGGATTCAGTGATCATTGTAGACCCCTTCCAACTGAACTATTTGACTGGTCTTCACTCTATTCTATTTTTTCTATTTTGACACTTAAAAATCACCCCACAATGAAACAAGATGATGAAAGATACATGAAATAGCTATAATAAAATGTTGGAGAACATTTACAAACCCTTCATTTCAGGCTGGGAATTGGTTTTGGTCAAAGACTCACACTGAATCCTTTTTTCTTACAATTATTTTCTCATATCTAAAAGCAAAATAAAGTTTCTGACCAACTTAGCAGTTAGGTTTTTGAGCTGCCTTTGATAGAAACACAGGTAGAAAAGCCCCATCTAATTCTAAGGTAGAGCCATCTTCATCGGCTTATTATATAACTTATGTGATTATAAAACTTGGCCTCAATAGCAGAGACTGGCCATGGGACAGAACTTTCCCTTGAACTATTGAGTACCTATATCAGAGCTATTCAGAGATAAATCACTGTAGCAAGTATTCTAGAACTTTTCCATGTCCAGCTGTGAAGTGCAGTTAGCATTATCAGGCAGATGTTTTACCTATAATATAAGCAAAGCTTGTCCACTGTTACTGGCACCATGAACAGCAAAGAAGGTCTCCTTTCTCATCCTGTAGCTGCTTTATGATCTATCTGAAATTCAGAAACGCCTTGCTCTTAAAGGTTTCTGTATTATGCATACTTGTCTGTCCTGTCTGTTCTTTCAAAGTGAAACTACTCAGTTAGTCCTTTTCTGTCCATTGTGGAAAATCTACTAACTGTGGAGGTTTTCTTCAGAAACAAATTTCCGAAGAGTTTTAAATCATCCGAGGCCAATCTATTAAACCACCCTGTCAAATCATCTCCTGAGTTTTGCCATCCTCACTTGCTGCTACTTGACCCTTTTAAGAACACTTATGGAGGAGAGGTTGCCTTCTGATGAATCCTACCCTAACACCCTACAGCTAAGAGGAATGTAGAGACTGGGAGCACTGGTGTTGGTCTTGCACCTGGATACCAGGACAGCCGAGCTGTGTATCATGACCTTAATCATGCCTCACTTCACATTCTCATTTCTTAATAAAAGATGCTAAAAACTGAGGTTAATCCTTCTCCCCAGAGTGTGATCTCTCACTGTTCTCTCAGAGTAACTAATAAAACTTTGCACAGTTTGCAAAGGATGATTGAAAGATTCCTATGGTCATAGTAAGTATGATCAGCTCTAGCAATGTTCTCAACAGCACTTGGATCATAAGTGAAGACAGCATAGTGCTAGCACTAGTTTTGTGGGATGTTTAGGGTTATGCAAGTCAAAATTACTTGTTGATACATTTTACTAGTGAAAAAATGCAGAACTAGAATTTCTGTGAAATATGGTCTTAAAAGACAGATAATAAATATGCATTTCAATATATATAATCTTTATTTATATAGTAGATATGGAAATTATTTCTAACAGAAAAATAATTTTTTTTTTTTAGCTAGATTTGAAAGGACAAATGAGAGGATGCTGTCTTGCAATAGAGCACATTCCAAGGTTGGACCCTTGTCACTTCTGTGTTATGCCTACAGTTGCACTTACCTGTTGCAGCTGCTTCTCTAATTTTTCAGCAATTCCTGGCTAACAAGCAGTTACCTTCAGTGCAGGACAGCAAGAGGTGTACGGGCAATGAAAGAACATTTTATACTTCTTGTATATTCTGTGGATTTGCGCTTTTATTTCACTCGACAGGAAGAAGCACAGGAGATAAAACAGGCAGCATTAGGTTCTCATTTTCTTGGTTTTTGTTTTTTTTTTTTCTTTTTCTTTTTAAACGTCCTGAGACACTAACTTTGTTCAGGCTGCAAGATTCAGATTTTTATTTCAAGTGTCATTGCTTATCATTATGATAAAAAGACATTGCAACTGAGAGAAAGAAGATGGTTGTCTGTGTATGTTTTCAGACCATCATTCCTGTGGATATTTTCAAACACAAGATCCTGTTGAATTTGAAGTACACGAAGCTTGATTGATGCTGTAATTGATTTAAAGCTGATTTCTTTTAGAACTGTCATTGTAAGACTGGAGGTGATAACACAGCTTTCATCATGAGCACTGCCTATGGTTTACTGATAAGAAAGTTGGAGAGGAAGTAATATATTTTAAAACTGTCACGGTTTAGGCCTGCCACACAGCCCACTCACTGCCCCCCCCCCCCTCCCCCCTCCCCCGGCTCCCGGGGGGATGGGGAAGAGAATCGAAAGAATCCTACTCCCCCAGGGTGAGATAAGAACAGTCTATT
>WYDI02003754.1:0-36605 GCA_009867235.2 Psittacus erithacus
ACAGGTTGTGGGGGGAAAACAAGCAGGCTACATGCTTTGTCTAATTTACGACTAAGCTTAAACCACAACACCACCTCAACATACCAGCTTTGCTGTTTGATCCCATGAACCAGACACCACTAGCTGCTCTCCTCTAGTTTGGCTCCAGTCAACACTATATGCCTATAAACGATATAACAGCCTAGTTTAGAAAAAGCATTAGAATACACATTTGAGACTCTAGTCAGCCAAAATTTCATGAAATAGACCTGGATTTACAGATTGTATCATAACCAGCTAAGGAAACCACATCAGGTAAGTACCACAAAACTTCCAACAATGCCATTTACCTGAACAAAAATTAAACTTAACATCCCAGTCTGACATTAAAGATACACATAAGCTCAGAAAAGCACCCAAAATGGTAAAGATGGGCCAAAATAGATAGGGGGAAGGGAATTGTAACAAAATTCCCATAGACCTACCATCACTGTGAGTTTCTACCACTTCAAAAAGCCGTAATTCAGACTGACCTCCTGTACCTGATACAATTTATTCAAATATCTGGAGTTTCTAGTTGCTAGCAGTGAAATGTTCTCTCTCTTCAGAGCTGGCTATGGAGTTGACTTTGAGGTCTTAGCTAACAAGAAATGTTTTTTTTTTATGATATCTAATTCTCCTAGGAAATACATGTCATAAAATACTCCTGATTTTCATTTTCTCCAGGTTCCATGACATTCTTTTTTTAACAGTCATCTCTTCAAACAAATAAAATAAAAAAATCAACTTCCCTTGTGACTAATCATTTCAGCTATTTAAAAATTGCTTTTCACTGTGTAGTTGAAATAAGCTCCCTCTTCTCTGACAGTTTATTCTAATGCTGGTCCGCACTTTGACAGAGGATCTCTCCTTAACTGCTTATTTTTCAGCTGCGCTGCCTCAACCAAAACAAACGCCCTACGGTAATTCTTCAAATTACTTCAAATCTGAAAGTCTCAAGACCATGTACAATTTCCATCATCAAACGCGCCATATCTTTTACATACATAATGGAAGCTGCATTCTATACTGTCTAGTTTCACTCCACACTAAAATGTCTCAATAAGCTGCAGTGGGACATGAACCACATCAGTCTTAAGGTGAATAAATATCAGCTAAAACAGTTTATTTGCTTCACCTCCTGACCCAAACAGACCCTCCATGACACTTCTCAGAAATGTAGCACTACCTACTAGTAGTAAGTGGTACTGCGCTCAACGGCCAGGCCATTAACCATTGAGGGTCTGAACTCCAGCTGGGACATTCTAGTTCTAGTACAGCGTTAGATCTAATTTTCAAGTCAACATACTAGATACTGTGTTTGCCTTGGATAGATGGAATTGCACATCAAATAACAGCAACCCTGTTTTGAGGGTGAAAATGTTTGGACCTGTGTCACCAGACAAGAAAAGCAGAGGAAGCCAGACCAGAAAAACAATCTAGCAAAAGCCAAAGTCTTCTATGGAAGTGCACTGTATGAGAAAGAAAAACAAGGAATCATTTATCTAGTTCTGAGCATTTTCCTTCCTAAGAAATATTCCAATCCTTCCTAGATCCAACTTAATCTGTTTTTTATCTATTTGCTTATATCCCATAAATGGAAGGCAACCACTGCCCACAAACTGGATTTTCTTCAACCTTCCTTTTTCATTTTACAATGTCGCACTCCCTATATACTGAAAGGCATATTGCCCTGGCACCAATCTGTGCTAGTTCCCTTTCTTGGGTACCTTATAATCCAAATGTACAAGACACTTGAACAGTACCTTCACAAAAGCCAAATAACAAACTAAGAGTCAATTCTTTTGTTTGTTTTTCCAAACCATGCCTTTATCTTCTGGCTTTTCTACTTTTGTCAGCTAAGTACTAGTACTATAGCTCATTAAAACATCCTCCTTTTCAACTGGACTCCTCCTATTAAAATAATAACAAAGGAGACACACAAGTACCTGTTCACATTTTAAGAATGGAAGGCATCACAGTTCTCCAAAGCGGCACCCAAACTCCTCATAAACATCAGCCTCTCTCCTGCCCCCTGAATCTGCCTTCACCTCTTAAGCTGTTGCTGTTTGGAAATGCCCCTAAATGTATCACTACATAATGTCTAATTCTTCTTCCATGTAATACTTGGTTCTTATATGCCCCAACAGCCATATGAAGTCAGCTCAGTTGAAGTGCTTGGCTCTTTTATTCATGTCCAGGATCTCCCAGAAAGAAATAAGTTTGAGAAATATACACCCATGCCAGACAATTCACCCAGCCCCACACATTTGGGATGTATCAGATCTACTGCACAGACAAGGCAAAGCACACATATGGCTTACAGCTCACTCACAAGCTATCAGCACATAGATCTGTTGAACATACGCTGTGACATGGATCTGCGTACATATGGCAGACATTGTTATAACTGCCCAGCACTCTGCAGCTGCATCACAGGCAATGGGACTTGGGCAAATTTTCCTTCAGGCAAGAGTTACGAGCAGAACAGACAACAGGTTAAGAAAAAGCAAGAGCTGTTTTCCATTTGGCATGTGACAGGTGTGGCTAATGGCAAGAGAATGAAAAAGAGAAAGTGTAGAGAGCCAAGTAAGACTTTTAAACTTCTTTCCTTTTCATGCTATCATCCAATATTTACAGATGCTTCAACAGAAGCTGTGTTGAGCAATTGGAAAAGGCTAGGAAGACAGAATAAACCTTCCTCCTTAATCTTCTAGTGCTTTATCTTCAATCATAAAATACATGATGAAAAAATATATAGAACCAAAAAATAATAGTTCAGAAACAAATGCTTGGGCTCACTTTACAAGACTAATTTAATTCAAGGATTCCTTTGTCTCACATTTCAGTGAGTCTTCATCAAAATGAAAGTAAATTAGATTAATTTATTCATGAGATTCAGCAGTTGGTTAGTGCTGGAATAAAACTCATTGTCTTTTGATAATAAAGATGCGCTTTGAAATTAAAACGCACATTCTTTTTGAGTACAATGACCTCATTTAGAAAACAAGAAACAGACCCCTGTCAGTCTTGCATTAGAAAAATCATAAAGTGCAGTGACAAAATTGTCATTAGAAATATCGGACAGGGATTAAGTATTAGGAAGGTAGTCAATCATTCTAAAGAGCACTATCTGACAGTGTTTACCACAATCTATTAGGTATATTCCCCCTGGGATCTATCCTCTTAGTGCATGTTTATGAAGAGTCAATACAAACCTTTCATAGCTCACAATAAACACTCAGCCCATGCTTCCCATACTGTCTTCCTAACTCATGGTTGAATGCATCCATCTCCCCATGCTACCTGCTGAATTAAGACTTGGACACAGAAATGTTTACTTCACAAACAACAGATGGTGTAGCAGAACAAACATAAACTTATGGACAGAATTTCAAAAGACAAAAAAACCCCAACCCAATTTGTTATTATGCTTTGCCTACATCTTTCTGTTACCCCCATCAGCCTTTGAACACTACCACAAAATCCTCATAACTATAAACTCATTTCTCAAAATTCTTTATTTACACAGTACATGTATTAAACCAAAGTAGCAAAATAACAAAGAATTAAGGTACAGAAGACAGATTGCCATGTTACTGCAGTCTTTGGGAATATAAAATGGGATTTCCTCCATCATTTTTTATTGATTACACATCTACTAGATAATTTTAATAAGATTTATTTCATTTAGATAGCGTCAGTAATCCAGGCTGACTGCATCTAAAGTTCAAAGAGAGTGGAGAGTTAGAAGGAAAGCATGGGGGGGAAAAAAAATACTAGAAAAATCAAAATCACCTGGGAGAAGATAAATGTACTAAAGCATAAATGTCCTGAAAAGATGCAAATACAATTATGAGCATGAATATAACACTTCACCGATAATTGCACTGCATAAAGAAACTGTATCAAACCAAGGCTAAAACCCCCACATGCTGTCCCAATATTTGAGTACTGTTACTTGAGCAGGATCTCACAGGTGCTAGGATGGAAAAGGATAAGCAGTTCCCAGGTACAACAGAAGTCCTAAGGATCTCCATTATGTTTATCACTCTATGTCCTCAAGGATAATACTGCTATATGGAGTGTTGGAACTAGATGATCTTAAGGTCCTTTCCAACCCTAACTGTTCTAAGATTCCATATACATCTGCTGTCTGATTTAGACCTATCCAGTAATGCTCTCTCAATATCACAGAATGACTGCAGTACTTTCATACAACACAGTGATTACTTAGCCTGTAAGAAACCACAAAAGCTGTATCTGAATATATTAGATTCATGTAATTAAGTGGTACCTACTACAGGGTTTGAATGTATACATGAATGTTTACAACAGACAATTTATATTCAAAATAATGTTAAGTTATAAATTCAAACTATCGACCCAAATAAAGTTAAAAAATAGACAACAAAACCCACTTTTGACTGTAAGCCTACAAATAAATCTTTTTGTAATTCAAATATTAGATCGTCCATTAAATTTTTCATGTTTGCCTGGTTTACCTCCTGGGTGTGCTCTTTATAGACTTGCAGCGGACCTTTGGCATTAGCTGTATCCCAGATTTGCAGAGATCCATCTCCACTAGAAGTGATCAGCACATGTTCATTATTCTCACTCCAGGTCACATCAAACAGGCCATCATTCCAGTCAAAACTAAATTGGAACAATAAAGCCATTTTTCCATGAGAAAGCATGATATTAAAGTCTAGACTAGTTACATGCAAATACAGTATTTAAGTCACACTCTTTACCACCTTAAACAGCATTTTTATATATTAGTTTCCAGTAAATCTCCTTACAAATAACTTGTCATAATGTCACCTTATACAACTGTATGCCAGAACAGGCTGATTAAGTTAAAGCATAAATGAGCCAAGGACCTTCTACAAACAGAATTAAACCTGATTTCAGTCCGAAACTTGTCGAGCAGAGACAGAGGTACCACATGTCTCAGTCTGATCTATGGTTTCTCCATGGTGTTGCTACAGAGGTAAGAGCTCTTTGTCTGTAACAACTGTGGTAAACAAAGAAATAAAACTGTGTTGGGAGAGCTCTACCCAATTGACAACACCATTAGGAAGCTGAGTCAACTAAAAACCAACAGAAAGACAATCATGAACATATTAAAGATCTCTACATTCCCTTAAAAGCGCTTTCAACATGCCAACAATTCATTATATGTGATCTGACACCATATATTAGTTGCTCTGCAACAACTATCACTGACCCTGCTGTTATCTGATGGTAAACATGAATTTGTTTACCCCCTTTTCACTGAAGGTTCAGCTAAGCTCAGGTTAAACTTCATGGCACCCTGCAGTAATGATGAGGGAAAGGCAAGCACACAGAATGTTTCAACAGAGAAAATGACACAGCTTATGGCTCAGGAAATGAAAGAACTTTCTACCACAAAATGAGTGGAGTCACTGGAAACATAGAAATGAACAGTACTAAACCAGTGCACTTAGCATAGCTAACAGCGTTAAACAACTTCAAGGAGTCTTGCTTTATAATTAGGAATTAAAAACAGCTTCTCAGAATATGATTAACTATTTGTTAAGCATTTCTATTTCAGTCTGTTAATCTAAACAACTGCTGTTTCAAAACTTCATTTAAAAAAAACTTTAGGTCAATGGCAGTCAAGTATTAAACCCTAACCTCTCTCCTCCTCCCACCCAAACCCAAATCAAACTCCTCTCAAAACCTTAAAATATTGGATCCCTTAGGAAGGACCTCCATGATTTTACAGAGCTTCCTGCTGTATCTTCAGTAAGAGCCAATCTTAAGGGCATAAATTTAGATGGCAATGTGCTCTTCCTACACGGCTAAAACTTTTCATTTCAAGTAGGACAGAGAGGCTGTTTTTAATTTACATTGACAGTTTTCTGTCAAATGCTTTACACTATGGAAAGGGTGCAATACGGATTACTTCCCATAACAAAATCTATTAAATGTAAACCTCTCATTTGTATGCAAATACAATCATATGTACGTAAATACAAATTGAATCATCAGTATGTAAACACAAAGACATGCATTTAGTAGATACTGCAGCATGGATACAATAGTTCTTATCACTAACAATAACCCAAAATATTTGGGTTGCGTCTTGTACACACAGGTACATAAGATTTTCTCTTGCAAAAACAAAACACAAAATCTATGTTACCTTCTGAGCAGAGCAATGCCAGCTTCATTTTGTTCCAGCACTGTCAGAGTCCCACAGCCTAAACCAGCAAAACAGAACAAAATATCACAACTAGTTCACTCATGCCAAAGGAAACTACTGTGGTTCTGAGGTAGATCCAAAGAGCATCCAAACTTTAAGAGGCCAAACAGTTGCATAAAAATAAACATCCTGCTATCTTATGTTCTCTAAACAGTAGTTCATTTACATCAGATTGGCTTTTGTTTTGGTTTGGTTTGTTTTGTTTATGCCAGTATACCTGCAGATGAGTTTGGAAAAGAAACAGCTCACAAAGCACCTACGTGCATTTCCCCTATGAGCCTCACGTTAAAGATATACCAGCATAGAGTTCCTTTTTATCTTTCCTGATAACAGAGCAGACATAAAACTCTTTTTTTCTGCTGAATCTAACAATACAAACATGGTTCAACAGAAACAAAACAGTTCTGAGAAAACACACACGGGTACTGCTTTCCCATATGACTGGGATATTGTCAAAATCGTTCCACATTTAGAAATTTATTTAAAGTTATTGCTTTCAGCAGCAATACTCCCACTGGAAAATAAAAATAATAATAATAATAAAAAAATCACTGCTGAGAAAAGCTCTGCTTGCCATTTCAATGGGACCACAGAGACACAGACTCACAGAATTATGTGGGTTGGAAGAAACCTTCAAGATCATTTAGATCCAACCCCCCTGCCATGGCAGGGACCCCTCACAGTAGACCATGTCGCCCACAAGGCTCCGTCCAACCTGGCCTTAAGCACTGCCAGGGAGCGGGCATCGGCAGGATGTGTCCGGACACTCAGTGACTGAGACTTCTTAGAAGAGTTAAAAATTTTAAGGATGAACCATTTTCAGGACATTTCAGCCACACTGGATATGTCTCTACCACTATATTTATTCCTGGGCCTATTAAATTAGTACTCCCCTGAGAGGGTTTTGT
This sequence comes from Psittacus erithacus, assembly GCA_009867235.2. NCBI lineage: Eukaryota > Metazoa > Chordata > Aves > Psittaciformes > Psittacidae > Psittacus > Psittacus erithacus. Next base: position 7,159 of record WYDI02003754.1, read on the forward strand.
ATGACTACCATCAAACCAGCGGGTCTTCGTCTTCCTCGGCCGGAGGACCCGCCGGGCTGAGCGGCTCGGGGGAAGCACCGGCCGGCAGCCTGCTCCAACCTTAGCCAAAGCCCGGCTGCACATAATACGGCACAAAAGCAACACAAAAAGAAAGCCCCAAACGCTTTCACAGACACCGACTGTCGTCCCGGACACCCAGATTTCCAGCCACTAACTAGCTTCCGCGACGAGCCGCCACCGGACACAGGCTTTAACAGACACCCTCTCCCTCTGCCCCGTGCCGCCGAAGCCCCGCCCGCACCTGCAATGCCGTAGTACTGCGCGGCAGCGCAAGCCACGCGTCCGGGCCAGTAGGGCGAGAACTCCACCGCGTATCCGTGCAGTCCCGGCAGCCGCAAGGCAGCACCACCCGCCGTGCCCATAGTCTCCGACCAGGCCTCCACAGAGCTCTGCCGCGCCCGCGACCCCGCCGGAAGCAGCCCGCCCGCCGGGCGGTGCTGAAGATGCGGCGCCGGCGCCGCCATCTTTGGCGATGGCAAGGGGCGGCCTCCGGGCCGCACTGGGGGATCCGCCAGGGGAGGTCCGTATTGCTGCCTCAGAAGACCCCTTACCTGGGTTACCGGGGAGCTGCTGCTGGCTATGGGTGGCCGTCTCTTTCTGTCGTGGCTGATGGGTCCCTCTGTGACCGACCATAGAGGTGGTGGCGGCCTTGGGCCTCAGTGGCTTATTCTTCCATGGCGGTTTTGTCCTCTGATCGACTCAGGGGAGAGCTGTAAACTTAGGAGGGCCACTGAGAAATTCATCACTTATTACTCTTAGGTTGTCATACAGTGTGATTTGCGGTTAAGCCCCGACCAGGCTTTGGACCACTCTCTGCCAGTTTCTCATCAGAAACAATTGTGCAAAATCCCCGTCTGGTGAGAAGATGACTTCCAAACTCGAGATGTAATCCACTCTTTTGTATTTCAACTAAGACATACATCTGCTTGTTGTGTGTACATCAGCTTGAACATGAGATGTCTCAATTATTGTATAAGTATGTATGTTACCTGTCATTTTCCTTTTAAAAAGCCATTGTAAGGTATTTCATTCTCTAGTTTCTTGGATAGATGTGCATGTTTTATGTGCATATTTATGCATGTCTTGTGATACAATTATGCTAAATGAACAAACTCGAGTTCTTTTACACTCATGACAAATTCTGTTCAAGCCAGTGAGAATTTTGGCTTTGAAAGGAAGCAGGTAGGGGGTGGTGTTCAGGCTTAGGAAATAAGTATTTCAGCAGAGCATCAGCTGCAGCTTTTATTACATTCTATCCTGCATATGCTTTACAGAACTTTAAAATACAACAATTATTCCAGTTGGACACAGACTACCCTAATTAGTTTTAATGACCCACCCATAAATGTAAAGATAAGAATGTAAAAGTAATATTTTACACATTAGGAAGGTACAGCAAAGGCACATTAGATTACTTAATAAAGGTTACATCATGGAGCTTGGAGGATATTTACATATTCTTGCTACTCAGCTTTATATTTAAAACTAAACCTTGGCTACAAAATCTACTGTAAAGCCACAAAAATTGTTTAAATTGGCACCCAAATGCAGTTCTTGATCTCATGGTAAAAATGAAAACAAATATGCTATCGAACAGTCCCCACGATTTTAGAGTCAAATCAAACCAAACCCAGTGCAAGTGAAGCTCAATTTAATGTATCATTGGGATTATCACAGCAGCTCCCAAAGCCTCACAACTGGCAATTTATAACCTTAATTTATTGACAGACATGATATGAGATGAGTTATTTTAACTTTGGGGCAATGGAACACCTTACAGAATTGGCTACTCCAGACCAAATTCCACTGATTTTAGCCTCTGGGGAATCTTTTTTAATCAATGTATATTTTCAAAATCCAAATTTGTAGACAATTTTCAGAGAAAGTGGTTTTTTTTAAAGTAATTGCCCTTTGTGGCTGGGATACCAGTAACAGCATTTGAAAAGAATCATAGCCACTGTTGTGGTGCAGTAGGTTGATTTGGACACGGTCATTTGAGAGGCGGTGTTTGGGAGTCTGGTGCTTGATGGTAGTGTAAAGTCCAGTTGGTTTATGGACAATTTATCGCTGATAGATCTGAGTATTGTAAAGGTTTCAAGTCCATTTTCAAATCTAGTTGATCTTTTGTAATGACTGAAATTCCACAAAGAGGTTACACAAACAGGAAGTTGTTCTTATCAGTGGCCCAGCTTTGTTTTAAAGACAGGTTAAAAGAATTTTTGTAGACATCAAGATCAGGAAGTGGATAAAAGGTTACAAGGAAGTCCTGAGAGAAGGACTAGTTCCCAAAACATTTTTTTTCAGAGACAAACTTGTGAATTCAGGCTTTCAAGATCTTTAGAAGTAGGAAGCAAAGTAGTAACAGGAAGTGGAAGTATTTGTGTAGGAAGATTTCAGCGCAGAGAGAATAACAAAGAAACAAAGATATCTTCCAAGCAAAGACAGAAGGGTCCGACAAACAAAGCTGCTAAACATGACAGCGTTTCCTCCTCAGCCCCTGTGCAGTTGAGTAAATTCAAGAAACATGAAGGACCAGCAACCGCAGGACCATTTTATTTCATTGTTTATTATTATTTTTTACGCAGCCATTGAAACCGGCCTCGCCATCGGCCAACACCACTTATACCCCGTGCAGCGGTAGGGGGCAGCCACGTTCCACGTACAAACCGCGAGCCTTCGGTTCTGGGGCGGAATGCCCCAACTGCTTCGAGACTATTTTATTCCTAACCCAGTATCACTTCAACGAATCAAAAATAAAATAAAGTTGCTTAGGCTGTAACTTTTCAGTTCACATTCATACCCCTCTTTAGTATTAAATCGGTAGTTGAGATGCTTACAGCAATATCCTCAAACTGGGTTGACCACTATTTTAGGTCCAATGAGCTCTGTTCTGTTAGTAACATGCCCCTCATTTTCTCAGGTTGCTAGCTGACAGCTAGGTTAGGTGTGAGTTGAGTTGGTGACCATCACTGCTGTATACACAAATCCTTCCAAAATCTTTGCTGGGCCACACAAATAGTAATCAGGAAGGCTCAAGTCCGAGTATTTAAACAAATACAAAAGAGCTTTCTACCAGAGAATTCTACCAGATTGTGCGCTCAATGTCACTCACATGCAGGGACAGGTAGCTTAAAAAACTGAAAATATTCACAGACTGCAGTAAACATTTTTCTGTCTTAGTTATAGAACCATTCATTAGGCTTCATGCTATCAATATTTTCTTCTACAATAGTGAGTGGTTTTTGACTAACGGAAACATAGAGATGTTCCCAGCTGAAATTCCCATATAGTCATTAAAGTTGTATCAGCTGAAGCTTTAAGGAAAGCATTTAGTTTCCCAAGGATCATGATGAGATTGCAAAACTGGCAACAATGTAAATAAACAAATGAAATTAACCAAGGGAGGTGCAGGAACTAATGCAAAGGGAAAACAAGGGTTGTGGAAGTTGGAAGGAAAAAGCAGTTAGCATGGAGGCTTTTCTGGAAGTTTAAAGGAACAAAATAAGCAAGAGGAGGATAGACACTAGAGCAGAGGAAGATGTAGATGAGGAGATTTAGAAAGAAACATGAGAGTTGTTCTGGGGGAAGAGGGTATAAAGCAAGAATTGTGCACATTCTTCACCATGCTCACTAGACAAGGGCTCCAAGGACAGTTCTGACTGATGAAATGCCCATCCCCAATGATGTATCTGCGTTGCTCCCTCAGCTTTTGCTGACTGCCATTTATATGCAACATGCCATAACTTGGTAAACAGATTGAGCGTGTTACTACTGTTCCATGATTAGCTGCTGCCCAGCAGTTTCTATTTACCTGACCCTTTGTGATACTAAATACTTCTTTAAATGTTCAGTGTAATCATAGGTTTACCTTTTTTTAAAGACTGGTGGCTGACTTTACCTTTTTTTAAAGACTGGTGGCTGACTACCTCATAACAAAATTACCCTCTCTCTAGTGAACATAAAGGCTACTTCTGATTGTCTACAGTGATACACTTAGCCTAACTTTTACTCTTTTTAGAAACAAGGTTTTTATTTCAGTTTAATCATTTCTGCTGCTTGCGAGAGTTCTGGTCAGTAGCTTACAGAAATCGCATTACTTTAAGTACTTTCAAGATCTCACTTGGATTTTGTATCTGCAAATTTCTTGACTTTTTTTTTACACCTATAATTGAAGCATACTGGACTTCACTTCTTCACTCCTGCAAACTTCTTTGTCCTTCTTATCAGTGAAGAGTTTACAGTGCATCTCCAATCTCTCATTCCTATATGTTATATTCCTATATTAGTTGTAATGTAGTTAAGTAAGAGGCCGTTAAATTATGGATGAAATTTAGCGTCTATTTTAAACCCAGTATCTGTAGCTATGTATTTTAGTCCATTCTGTGAATTCTATCAGCACTACCATAAAAAAAAATTCAAAATGCAGATTAGTTAGAATCATTTTTCTCCCTTAACTGGACACTAATGGCCATAATACATGAAAAATATAATTTGGGTAGAGTTATGTTAAATGCATGTATATTTTAGATTTCTTCTCTATAAATCAGGATACATTTGAACTACCTTTTTTGGTCTTGGGTCTTGTTTACACTAGTTTGAGTGGCTAAATCAAGCCTGTGTCATCCATTGTATGTTCTTTGTCGCTCATCAAAAATTGCATTTATATTTGCAACTAATAAAGTTGGCAAATTCTTGGATGTTAAAATTATAATTGTGGTTAAACCCAGAGGCCAGTGATGTATAGCTGTAAAAACATAATGAAGAAAGACTTGTTATTTCAAAAAATTTCCAGCTAGCTACCCACTACAAGTTTTGTCCTTAGAGAAAACTGAGTTGGAACAGGGTGATACCCAATTATGATTATATGCAAATCATCTGGAGCTAAAGATGTTAATTTTACAGCCCTTGAGAAACAAGCGAACGAGGTAAGAGTACTTATCGTAAAACATGAGGTGCTATTTTGTTCTTTTAAAAAATCCTCGGAATTATCATCTAATCAGACATTAAAACACAAGAGCTCCTAAATGTCTGATCGCTCACTTCAGAGAGTTTACAGATTAAAAGATGTGTTTTCACTTTACAAAAATGTGGGCAATTTGTGTTTGATATTCAAAAGCATTTTGAATAAGTTTTTTTCCCCGTTTAGGGTAAAGCCTCACTCCTGTCCAAAACAACAGAAAAACTAACTTGAACTTGGAATAGACACGGTGCTGATAGTGAAGCAAGCCTCACAAGCCAGTAATGCTAAGTGGAATAGCATGCTGCTTCCGTCTCCTTTCAGTCCATGACTTCCTTCTGTAGTTGACAAACACGGGCTGTTCTTGTGAGCAACAGGGACATATTGTTCTTGCTTCCTGTAAGGTGATGTAACTGCAATGCTGAATGGATTAACAGTGAATCTGCATTTCATGGAAAACGACATAATTTAGAAAAACACTGATTGCCATTCAGGCTGTAGCAAGAAACAATAACCTACTGTATCTGGCAGATTAGCAAATATTAACTTTTCCCTGTAATAAATGAGTCTTTGGTTTCCTCGCCATCTTCCCACCCCTTCTACCCATTTCTTATCAGCAGAAGCAAATACCAGGCATATCTCGTCAAAAAAGGGGACTGCTCAACACGAAAGCAAACAGAGCAACTGAAGGTACTGCAGTGACTAATTTTCTAATTATTCCAGAATTGATCCTCTGTCTACAGAGATAATGGAAAACAATGATACAAGAGCAGGCTTCATGCCAACAAGTTGCTTAGTCTTATGGACATCTATTTTAACAGGACAGAGCTACTAATATGACATACAAACGTAACTATACATACATAGAGCACTATTTTTCCTTCTCTTTCTTCTGTAATATTTAATAGAAATCCCTAAGAATTTAAAAAATTGAGTAAGTCAGCCAATTTCACAGCATTTCTGTTTAAAAACACACTTCCAATGCCTCAACATAATTTCCTTCTCCAACCCAGTTTGAATTCCTTAGACATTCACTCTTGGCCTGCAAATCATCTGAAAGATTGGAATGTCCTCCCTTCATACCACATACTATTTCAAGTGTCAAAGGATTTTTCCCTCTCCCTTGACTTAGGAAGCCTACCCTACAAAGTTAGCTCAGCCTTTGGCTACGTCCTAGTTATTCCAACTTCTTCATTTCTTTCCGTAGAAGGGATATTTTCACTAATTATCAAACGTTTCGAGTTGCTCTTGACAGATAGCTTCCAGGCACCCTCGGTCCTCTCCAATGGCCGTTACCTCACAGGGCGCCCGTGCAGCCGAAAAGTCCCGTGGGGACGCTGCGCAGCTCACCCGCCCCGAAAGCTCCCACTCGGCACGCGGCGTACGTTATGCGGAAAGAAAGGGGGAGAGGTATTTCTGCCCGGAGGCGGGGCCGGAGGGAGGTGTCCGGCCCTGGGGCCGCCTCAGCCCGTGCCGCCAGTGGTTTCGCGGCTGTCGCTTGGCAAAAGCTGGGGCGCCCAAGAGCGATCGCACGAGTGGGTCCTCCCCGCGGTCGAGTAATTTCTCCCCGGGGAGCAGAGTAGCTGGAGGAAGAACGAGGTCCTGAGAGAGGCGGAGGAAGGAGGCTGGGCTGCCGGGGGTCGGCTCGCCGGGCAGCCCCTGTAGGTTCCGGCGGGGTCGGGGGCGGTGCGTCATGGTGCCAGCGGCAGACACCGAGGGAGGCTAAGCTCGTCTCCCCGCCTCCGGCAGCCCTCGTTAGGGGCCAAGGGGGGCCTCTCGCTTCAGCCCGGCCGCCTCTCCCCCCCTAACAGCTCGGTGGGACCGTTCCGGGGCGGGCGGCAGAGCATGGCATCCGCTTAACCCTGGCCAGCGCTGCAGAGCTCGGGACGCGCCGCGGCGGCTGCTCCTCCACCGGGATGAGTGACAGCGGCGAGGGGGTCATCAGCTTGCCGGTGCCCAGCCCTACCAGCGAGGAACCGCTGGGCCGGCGGGCGCAGGGGGCTGACGCTGGCTCCCGCAGCCTCTTGCCCGACTGGACTGAGGATGGCATCGCCGGGCCGGGCATCTCGACGCGGGCCAAGGGTGTCGGTCGGCGGACCGCCGTCACCTACGTGATCAACGAGGCGAGCCAGGGGCCGCTGCTGGCGGCAGAGAGCGGGGCCTTGCAGAGCCTGCGGGAGGCGTGCGAAGCGGTGGGCGCCGCGCTGGAAACCCTGCACTTCGGCAAACTCGACTTCGGCGAGACGGCCGTGCTGGACCGCTTCTACAATGCAGGTGAGAGCGACCTGCCGGGGCTGATCGCTGCCGTGAGAGTTCGGGCCCTGGCCACCCGGGGTTCGCCGCGGGGCGGCGGGAGCAGGCGCGGTGCCTCCCCCGCTGAGGGTTCAGCGGCGGCCGCCTAGTCCTCCGGGGGCCGAGACCCGGGGTGCCCCCGCCGCCGTCCCGCCTCGGTGACACCCTCCGGCGGCCACGGCGGTTCCGTGGACAGGTAAAAAGTGAGTCAGAGCCTGGTTTTGTCCCCTCCGCTAGTATGTTTTGGGGAAGAAGCGCTCCGTCAGCAAGCGCGCTGTGAATCAGCACTTGTCAGAGCTTGATTTTTACCCGTGGGTTAAACATGACCTCGCTTTCTTTCTCCCAGTCTCCCAGCAGAGCGCAGGGATGCGAGTTTTTACCACAACACGCTGAGCTTTGCCTGAAACAAGCAGGAGCTGCGAGGCCCCAGGAGCTTTGAAAAGCATATCTGGCACCAGCTGTAGCTCGACAGTTTCTTGGTTCTGACACGGTGTCTGGGGCGCTCCGTGTGTTTGTACTTGGAAGTTTATGCCTCTGGTGCTGATTGCATAAAACGTTTATGATGGATTAGCTTGAGCAAAGAGCTACACGCACCAATCCGGTTTGTTGGCAGAAATCCCCCCCGCTGCATCCTCTCACCCCGGTTTTCAAGCTTCTTTGTTATAGAACTGTCATACCTCCATCTGAAGGTGTGGTGTGACCCAAGGTTCTGTGTTATGATTTTCTTGACCCCATTTTTAAAAATTGTAACAAAAAACTTCCCTGTCTTTTTTTATGTTATCGGCAGATATATGGTGTGAATGTAGAGCATAAAAAAGAAAAAGCCTCCTTACTACATTTGGAAAGACTTCTTACAGCCGAAGTGATAGTACTGAATTAGTGTCTTTGCCTTAGATCAAAAGCAGGAAGTTGACCTGATCTACAATTTTAAGCTTATTGTGTGGTATGGGTTTTGTGTATGTGAAATAGATGCAAGAAAAAGCATTTAAAAAGTTTTGGCTGAGCTTGTAGTTTCCTACTCCCCTGGGGAGAAGGGAAGAGAAAGAAAACAAACAAATAAAAGAAATGCAACCCTTGTGGTATTGTAGCCAGTTTCCACAAAAGACTGTTGAACATGGACATGCATATCGGTGTCATCTCCCTGAAACTCTTCAAGCTTTGCTTCGTGAAATGCTTTCAGTTCAGTGAGGCAGGTGATTCTGAAGCATGCAGTCACAACCTATTTCTTGTGCCTCTAGCAGAGCTGTGTCATTTGAGGTAGTATTCTTGGAAGTCAGAGGAGCCGTCTTCACAGGTGGAAGGCCACAGAGCTTCTGTATAGATCCTATACTCTCCACAAGTGGAGAAGAGCTACTTCAGATTTCAGGCACCCTGACACCTCTTCTTTCCAGGGCAGGTGAAACCTGAGAGTCTTCTTGGTTCTGTTGTGGAAGCTGTCTCGTAGTGAGGCCGCAGAGTTGAATTATTCATGATGGTTTTGTGCCTCTTAGGTTGGTTAATTTTTAGACACTGAGCTGTGCAATAGGCGGAGTCTTGGCAGTTTGTGGAGACTTTTCTTGTAATGGGGGATTTGACTTGAAGTGGGCCCCTTTTAATTCTGGCAGTAGGTATCTGGCATATAGTGCTACATAACTGCACACTTGTGTAATATCATTTGCTTATTTCAATGGCTTTTGAGCAAACTGTGTAAACGTGAAAACATTACTTTTTCTTTCAGTAGTGTTTAGCTGCAGGAATGTAATCCAAATGTTGCAAAACAGGAAAAATACTTTGCCATTCTGCTTTAGTAGCAAAGTCCATAAACATGTCAAGAACTAAGAGAGTTCATCATATTCAGCCTCTGGACTTAAAGAGAGCAGGACATAGAAGTTTGTGTCCGCTCCACTTTGTACTGTTTGATCTGAGGAGTCATAAACCAGCTGCAATCCTGAAACTGCATTGTGATGCTGGCTCTAGTGCTGAATGTAGGTCTAGAAGGATCTGTGAGGTTTTCGTACTTGTTTCTTTATTCCTGTTGCATTTTATTTAATCCTGTTGCATTTAAAGAGTCGAAACTGCTTAAGCTGAAGAATGAAGATGGAAGAAAACCAGAAAGGTCACGGAGGGTGTAACAGATTCATTATTTTCTTTTTTTTTTTTTTTTGCACAGATTCATTATTTTTACTTTTTAACTGCTTTAACAAGGTGTAGGGCAGTGCATTTGTAGGTGACCTAGTCTCCTTCCTTATTACCTTTCTTGTTCTCTCTCTTGCTGTGTTGCTGTCAGTGGTCAAAGAGGATATTAGTAATATTTTTAAAAAATGGCTGCACACTACATTATTTAATAAAAAGTAGTGTGGGAAAATAGGACAAGCATGACTGAATGTCAGATAAGACGTTAGCAGTAAAAGTAATTTCAAATTAGGTGATAGTTAATTGGTCATATTCAAGGTACTGAGTCTTACTGGACTTATTGTAAAGGCCAGCTAAGTTACAAGAGTAAGGAATGATGTGATTTCATGAAGGTTCAGAAAATAGAGCTTATAACTGTTTGAATGAAATAAACCTAAACTCTCACAATGCATATAAATCAACTGTGATTTGGTGGGGGGGAAGAGTTATAGTATAACATCTGTCGATTATCAAGCCTTTGCATTTTAATATCTTGTTTCTGCTTTGTGTAAGTACTGTGAACTCTTGGTGATCTCTGATGTAGGTTCACTTCATGCCTTTCACAGCTTCAAAGAGAGCTTCAAGGAGTATTAAATAAAATCTAATCTCGGATGTAAATACTCATCATCTGCTCTAAATGTAGATTAGCCTACTAATAATCTGCCAGCTTCAGTTAACGGATGGTCCTTAAATGCGGAGACATAATTAGCAGTGCATATGACTACTGAGTAGGTCTCAGCTATGTATGATTATACTATTCAAGCATCAAATATTATGAATGAGCTTATTCTAGTATTTTTGCTTGCATGTTTTAAATTCTGCTTGAGTTCAGAGAAAAAAAAATTGCTTCTTGAGAAGCAAGTGTCAAATCAACCCAAGAAACTATTGAAAAAGTGTTTAAACATCTATTTTTGTCAGACCTACTTTTCACCTTTTCCTCCACTTAAAAAGTTAATAAGGTGAGGAGGGGAAAATCTAGCCCAACTTTTTGCAAAACTCAGTGTATCTGGGTTTGATCCGCTGTCTCAAGGGCTGTTTTTGCTTCATGAAGGGGATACTTAGAGTTCTGGTGGTTTTGTTTGCTTGTTTTCGTTCCAGTTGTATTAAGTTGCTGCAGGTCTCTCTTAAATTCAGCTTAATTTCTCAACAATTCAGGAATATTTAAAGAGTCAGGCAATTAAAGACATGCCAACAACTAGCAGGGAGGCCTTTTGACAGTGTAGTAGATAGTTATGGTGTTTTAAAAGTTACTATAACCATTTATATTGTAATGAAATGGTATTTTCTCTACATTATAATGACCAGATCTGCATATCCTTTTGATTTGCCTTTTTCTTTTTTTTTTTTTTTTCCTCTAGTTGCTCAGTTCCTTTTGAAAACTGAGCCATAAATGAGTGCTGAGTACTTAGTGTTTGTTTGGCTTGGGTAAGCATTTTTAATTTTCTTTCCCATCTTTTTGGCAGTTGGAATTAGGATGATTTGCTTTATGTGCAGATCTTTTACACAGTCACTTTGTATTACACAAATGCATCAAGCTGAACAGAGTGTATTAAATAAATAAAAAGGAAAAATTATCATAAAAAATTTAAAAAAGCAGGAATTGATAATCTGTGTCAGCTCTTCATGGGAGGGAGGTGCTCTATGTCAAGGTAATTTCTTCACACAGGCTTTTTAGGATTAATCAGATTTTTGTCTGTTTAAGAAATGTCTCATTTGCAATCTGGCATTTTACTTTTAAATTGTATTGATTTTAAAGGGCAGGGTAAATTAGGGGTGAGTGTTCGGTTGACTAGCAAGAGAGGTGGTGTGCAAGTGTTAAAACCAGGCTAACTAATAAAGAGGGTTTTGGAATGACCGGCAGAGTACAGTACTGTAAAGGTGAAAGCTGTCTTTTTTCTTCTTAAAGAAGTTAGTGATCTGATGTTTGGGGGAGATACACCTTAAGTAGTAAGAGAGAAACTTCATTGGAAATTTGCCTTATTCTGAACTGACTTAAATCCTTTTTTTGGAGAAACTTGCATTGACTCATAGTTCACGGACAGAAAACTCCTTAGTTTATTCACTTCACGTGTGTGTTCCTCCTGCTTGTCTACCTTGCAAGATTAAGCTACAGAATATCTTCATCTTGCGAAGATGTAAAATTAAATTTTTGAAAGAATGGCAATTTTGTCAGAAGCACAAAGTCAAGCATTCTGACTTCTGTGAACAACCTCAGAGGGACTGACTGATGGAAGATGAGAGATTACATAGTGGCTGAGGAGGATCTGGGTTTTCTCATCTGCGCAGTCACTTGTGTTAGGATGGTTCTCAAGCTAAACATAGTAAGTCATACAAATATCTCCTTGTAACTTTAATGTTTTCTTATATTGGGGAATTTCATTTTCTTCAGCTTCTTATGCTGAAGTTTCATAAATTAGCGACCCATAGAGTATTTTATACTAACATTGTTGTGTGGGGCCAGTGAGATAATTCCCCAGAACAGCAGTGATTGACTAAAATGGAGTTCATCAAATGAGAGGTAGTAAAATAGGTTTAGTTTATGTTTGTTTCAAGAATTCAGCCTCATTGCTTTTAGAATTCATGCAGGCATGGGCTGGAAATTGGCAGTGTCAGCTTACTGGGCTTGGAAACATATTGTAGAATGTGCTTAAGAAGAGTCTTGGCATATAAAAGGACAAAATCTTCAGAAAGCCAGTACAGTCACTTGTGTGAAAGTGAACTTAGCTTGGAAGATGCTCCACACCTAAATTGTTTTTGCAGACTTTACAGAACGTTTGTGGATGGTGCATTTATATACAGGCATTCAGAAATGCAGTAAAGCAGTACCAAGGCTCAAATGCATTCTTGCAGTTTCTTCCTTTTATGTTAAATTTATATGCTAAATTCTATGATGCTAAATTGTTTTTTGAACTGATATATGCCTTTATGTAAGTTACCTGGAAGTTCTCTGACTCTGACATGCTAATGCTGGCTCTCCTCTTAAATACAAAAGAGGTGATGTTCTTTCAAAACTCATGTTCTTGATTCTAGCAATTATGGTAAAAAAAAAAAGGAAAAAAGCAGCATGCTTCCTACCGTAGTAACTGTTTTTATGAGCAAAAAAATCACTTCTAGAGAGAGAGAGAGTAACTGCAAGCTTTATTCTACTCCATGTTGTATCTCAGAATTATTAGATGTGTTTCACCTCTTTTTCTCTGTACTTCCAGATTATTATTTTTTTTTTCATTTCACTCACAGTTTTGTCAGACACTTGAAATGCTGCACATGCTTTCTGTGATTATGCAGCACTTGCATCCATCAGTTATTTTACCTTTTTGGTGCTCCCAACCCCCATTTCTCCAGATGCTGCTGAATCACCACTACTGTTTTTATAGCATTGTGACTACAGAATCCCTGTTCCAAATGATAATTCTCTTTAAGACAGCAGAAGTTATCCTGATGTGTTATTCTTGTCCAATTTCAGAGACAAAGGCATCTACTAAAAAAAAAAGTTTAGTCTCCTTATTGGTATAACTCTTGTTGAAGGAGTTGCATTTCAGCAGCACTATGTTGCAAGTGATGAGTTGGAGCAAGAAAGGCCATGTAGTTTAGTAACGCAGATGGTGTGCAGAATAGAGTTGGTGATGAGAGCCATACTCTCAAGATGTCATACATGTCAGGGAAGTGAAGTACATAAGTACCAAGTCTTTGTGTCTAAACATGTAGTACAGATTGTAACATTTAGATGGGGTGGGCTATGAAGCTCCTTTTAACTCTGGATATTCATCACAGACTCTAATAAAAGGCAGCGTTGGAAACCTAAAACAAATACTTGGCACATCTTCAACATAAAATAGTATTTCATTCTGAAACACCTAAGCGTGAGCTTCTTCAGGTCTCTCCCTGAGACAAAAGGCTTGTGCAGCATCTAGCTGTGCCCTCAGCATAGGTGCATGACACTAGTGTGAATTTCCAGCCATTTCTGTAATGTAAATAATAGTAATAAATGATCTTGCAGTACTAGTTTACTAAATCTCCCAGTGATATTGATGAGACACCTGGATAGACAGTCCACATCCAGGCTTTTGTTGGATTATTGGAAATTGCAGGCTTTTGAAATACTACCTCCTCTGCTAAGTGCATCAGGGTGTGTCATGGTTTAAGCCCAGCCAGTATCTCAGGACCATGCAGCAGCTCGCTCACTTCCTCCCCCCTTCCCCCCCGCCTCCCCGAGGGATGGGGAGGAGAATTTAAAGAATGTAACTAATTCCCATGGGTTGAGATAAGAACAGTCCAGTAACTAAGGTATAACACAAACCACTGCTGCTACCACCAATAATGATAAGGGAAATAACAAGGGGAGAGAATATAACAGCTCACCACCCGCAGACCGATACCCAGCCCGACCTGAGCAGTGATCTGGGCCTTCCAGGTAACTGCCTTCAGTTTATATGCAGGGCATGACGTGCTGTGGTATGGAATACCCCTTTGGTTAGTTTGGGTCAGGTGTCCTGTCTGCTTCCTCCCGACTTCCTCTCCTCCCTGGCAGGGCATGAGACTCAGAAAGTCCTTGGTCAGAGTAAACATTACTGAGCAGCAACTAAAAACGTTGCTGTTATCAGCACTGTTCCCAGGCTAAAAGTCAAAAACACAGCGCTGCACCAGCTATTAAGAAGGAGAAAAACGGCTGCTACTGCTGAACCCAGGGCAGGGTGTTAGAACTGGTTTTCAAATACTGTGGGAGAAGTGCAGGTTATGAAATTATTAGGGTCTCTTAAAATACAGTAAAGATGTAAAATTCATCATGAGGCTACTGTCTGAGTAGACATCATGAAAGTATATTCCTCAGTGGAGAAAAGGCTGAATAGAGCTAGATAAGTGCTTTTTGAGAGTGATGCAGAAGAAAGCCTGTGACTGATTTTTTTTCTGCAGTTTGCATTTCTGTAGCTCTGAACAGGATGTGTCATACAGAAATGACTCCTGAATTTACCGCAGCCATGATAAGAATTTGACTTCTCTTTTCAATTGCTTTCTAAAGCAAAGAAACAAAATACAAAAAGCTGTAAATGTGGCAAGTGACAGCAGAATGAACCAAAATTGTGTTAAAACCTAGAGGATCAAGGGGAAAATAGAAAAAGCGTAGTGGTACGTAATTGAGCACCATTACCCACAGTAAATTTTTCCATCTGTTATGATCTTATATAGAATCAAGTTAAGCTACTGAAATCTTCAGTTCTATGAGAGTTCATTTTCTTTTGTGTCTCAGTAGAGAAAGCTTGAGTTTTAAGGGTATTCTGTAGTGCTGATCATGTAAAGCTTGTTCCTTTTTTCCCCCAGCCCTTTGGAACAGTCACAATTTAGAATTGTTGTATTTGCATGCATAGTTAATTGGCAAATTGTATTTGTATGTTATACCCAGAGAAAATAATTAAAAATAAGTTCAGTGGTGCAAAAATTTTAGGGATTTTGCACATTTGTGGATAATAAAATGGAAGTTATTGCTGGGATTCCCATCTTTTCCCAGGCTCCCTGCTCTAGATTGTTCTAGAACATCCACTGTCCATAGTGGTCTCCTATCACTTATTTTGTATGGCTTCTCAGGGAGTTTATATTCAGTGATACAGATACACACAGAGAAGTACAGCATTTGTTAGAATGAGAAAGACATATGAAGCAGTCAGTGAAGTCATCTTGTACAGCACGATGTTTGTGTGATAGATGACAGCAGAATCTGTTTTGACAATTGAGGAATTTTCTGATAATCACTGATGGGTGGATTTCTGTAAGAAGCTTGTAATTGTTTGTATTCCAAGAGAAAATGAACCTCAGGCTGAGCCTGACATGCAAGCACAGGCTGCTTCTTTTTAGTGTATGTTACTTTTATTCTTTTTCCCTCCGAGACCAAATTTATGCCTTGACTGGAGCAGATATCCTTCAGTTATGAAGAACTGCTGATCAGCTAAGAACAACGGCATGCCAGAATTACATTCTCTTCTAAATTGTGTCCACCTTTATTCACAACCTTTGGGATGCGTTCAAATGCAGCATGGAGCTTAAAGATTTTCCACAGACTGACTCATTTGAAGTCAGTGGGAATCAGCACTCTTTCAAATCCCACAAGAAATGTACATTTTAATTTAGGAACCTTGTAAAAATCTGGCTCTGCATTTCTCCCATACTATAATAAAGTAAATGAGTTGCTGCGGGACTTACTGAAGGCATCAGTGGATGTCTCTTGCAGAGAGTGCACTCTGGGTGAGTAAGCAGCTGGTGCTTTCAGTGGTGAAGACAGCTTTTCAGTGACGTCTTCATAGAATAGTTATCCGCAGCTCTTGCAGAGAGTTTTGTCTGATCTTCTTCCCTTTTCACAATACTTGCCTGATACAGGTATAATGCTGTTTTCAGTACAATCTTTCTGGCTTCTAGGGACTATAGACTGAAACCTGCAGTCCATGAAGCGTGGAGATGCAGATTAAATAATTACAAGAGTTAAAAGTTCTCCAGCACTTTCCCATGGATTTAAATGCTGCAAACAGAATTGTGTTCTGTGATGTGCAAGAATGTCCATGTCACTTGTTTCAGCAAAGCACAGAAGGCCCTGGGTGTGAACAAGGAAGAGTCAGTAATGTAGCAATAAGAAAGGAGCACTTGTACTGCTGTAGGATTACGTTTATGATTCTGAAGTGGGGCTGCTTGTGCTCGGGATAAATTTATCCAGTTGTGCTGACACAATAGTGAAGTGCTTCATGTAACTCCAGCATAGAGGCACACCCATAAGATTAAAGCTCCTACTTCCGCTGCTCCGCCTTCAATATGATTTTTACAGGTACACACACTTTTAAAAGCGTGATAGTACTGCTTTTTCTCTCTAGGAGAATATCTCTGAGGGGAAACATGATAGATGTATTCCATAATTGTGAGTTTTGTTGTTTTATTACAGCCTTTCAATGCAGTATCTAAGATAAGTTTTTTCAGCTTTCCTCCAGGAACCTTTTTGGGTGATCAATATGAAAATGGGTGGACTTTAATCTGAAAGCATGTGCGCTGACCACTGGTTCTGCTTCCATGTGGTGGCAATAATGTGGCGTGATGGTGAAAGCCAGGTTTTTGGCTGTGTGCTGCATCCTGTCTTCACTTGCTCCTTGCAGCTCATGCCATCAGTGCAAGTGACATGTGGCGTCTGTGGGGAAGAAGCTATTTGCCTCCTGAGCATAACCTCATCTTCCAGATCACAGTTGGAAATGAGAAATTTTTGCCAGGCAGTTAGTGTGAAGAACTCGGAATTCTTCCAACTTTCCTTGAAAGTGGAATTTGGTCAGTTCTGAGCACCACTGTCATTTCTGGGTCCAGTGCAATTGCAAAAGGCTCAGTGACACTGTCCCAGTCACTTTCACTAGAAAAAGCAGTTGTTACCTGTGAAATAAACTGAAGTCCTGTTTATTTATGTTCTCTTGTTTTCCTGAAGTCAGTTTCAACTTTTGTTTTCCACAGAGCTGAACTCCTCTGGTGCTTCATATAATACTAAATATACTTCATTGTGTCCGCCTTGTGATACTTGCAGTCCTTTAACATGTATTCTGCTGCAAGGGTTTTCAGTGACCTTGCAAATCGTGCAAACTGCTGTGCAGAGACCATTTGCTTTGCTTATGATGATGAAGCTTATTTCAGAAAGTAAACTTCCCTGATGAATACCTTCAATATTTGTATGTTATTCATATTTCAAGACTCTGAAGCCTATGTGAATCTACTTTCCGCAACTGTTTTTTATGAGTGTATGTTAATTTGGAGAGGAACAGAACTTCTTAAAGATTTGTTTGTTTTGAGACTGTGACGCAAAACCTTGGTGGTTCTAGTTTCATTTTATTTCTGCTGGAGTTTTTTATTCCTTTTATGTCTTTTTCCATTGTCATTGATTTTGGGGATTTTCATGATGTATTAACTAGGAGTAACAGCTCTGGTTCTAGTGAATGTTGCACATATGAAGCATAGGAGTGACTACAGAGCAAACGAGGACAAAAGTTTCACTTGCAAAATACTCTGTAGAGTTATAACATTGTTATACAAATTATTCTTTGTTTTAAAGAATGCCTGTGTAGGGGGGGAATGAGCATGTTCCTCAGTGCTGCAGCTCTCAAGGGAGGAGGGAAAAAAAGGCATTACTCTTGCTGGAGCAGACTGATGCAGCAAGTGCTGTTGTCTTTGAGGAAATGCTAGGATGCAGCACTGCCTGTTTCTGGCCTGTTCTTGAAGGATTACATTCTTTGCTATCCCTAGGGCAGAGTGAGCAGAAGACTGTGGGTGGGTTGTTTGTTTGTCTTCCTCTTCTACTTGCTCTACAGGCCAAGGGTAGCACATGGGTGCTGCCCTGACTTACTACAGCCATAGAAGGCTATCTCTGGTGGTGCAATCTGAACTTGACGTGGCATTGCTGAGTCCAGGTCTAGAGCTGAGCTGTAGGAAAAGTACTTCCTCAGTCTCAAGATGAGAGAGCAAGCCCTCTGGCCTGGACTAGAGCTGGTGATGAGTGGTGCATGCTGTGTTCTGCACAAGCCTTTTCCTAGGCTGGACTCTATATGTGCAGCATTGTCCAGGATTGAGACTGCATGATGCAGCCCAACACAGCTGTGCTAGCAGATTTTTGTTGGACCAGCCTCAGGGTATATGACAGAACTCTCTGCACATGAGTTTTCAAGTGTCTCTGCCACGGAAAGAGCTTGTGTTGAAGCTTTACTTGAATGCACTTATTTCTTTGAGGCTTAATAGGAGCAAAAGTTTGTGGAGGTCAGTTAAGTGTGAAGTGGTTTTAACTTGGTTTAAATGCCTCAAGACGCTTGGGCATATTTCACAATTTTGAGGAAAATGGAGAAAGTGCTAAAAGTATGCATTCTAAAAGTGGTCCACAAAAGCAAGAAAATAAGGATTCTTCCCAGTAATTCTCTTACCAGAACCCATGATCTCCCTTTTCCAGCTGATGCAAGAAGGCCAATAAAACTGCTAGGAAAATGGACTAATCTAAAGTGAGAACTTCAGGCAGACCCTGCCAGATGGGTGTGTAACTGGAAAACGTCCAGTCCGTTTTGTGGTTTAACCACTTGCATTTTGGTCTGTTTGCAGTGTTCCAGAAGTGTCTCTGCTTTGAATTATCGGTGTGTTGACAACCTGATATTTTGTCTCTCCCTTCTCTGTTCAAGTACTTCAGTACTAGCTCCAGTGGAAAAATTTCCTGGTAGGCAGACTTGCCAAGCCTTAGTGGATTTCAGTGTATGCTGTGGCTGGCTGCAAACTGGCAGGTGCCCGTCCTCAGTAGAAGAAACATGAGAAATTATTTATTCCTTATACATTATGATTTGGTGCTATTGATTTAGAGCTACTGCCATAGTAATTTCTAGCTATATTTTTGCAGTAGAACTCTCTTAGACTTCCAACACTAAAAGGCCTAGCTCACATGGCATATTTTGAATTAATCTTTAATGCTGATAAATAAATACAAGTAATGTGACAGCTACTGCAATGTATTTATCAATATCAGAAAAGAGAATTATCCTCCTGCTGAGAGTATACTGCTGCCTCTCTCTGGCTGCAGTGCTGAATAGGGTGAGAACTAAATTCCATTTTTGTATGCACTTGTTCTCTCAGTAAGTAGGACTGAGAAGTAAGAAGAGCTGAGTATATTGCATCCCTTTGAAGTGCAGTCCCGTGGTGGCTTAAGTGGGTGAAAGACTGGACTAAAACACTTCTCCCTGGTGCTGCTTTCAGCTTTGAGAGTTAAGTGATGAGGTAGGTCAGGAAGCTGATATGATTGCTCACTCACCCCTGTATAGCTTTCTACTGAGTAAGTTCTCTGAGCTGAGTGTGCATTCCAGAGGACAGACCAAAAGGACTTCAGCAGCCTGAGTTGAGATCGCCTAAAGGTGTGGTTTCACGTTATTCTTGATCCTGCCTCAGTGTGGGTTGCCTCATATCCTTTCATCTTCCGGTAAGGTTGGCTGAGGAGCATATTTCATATTTGCTGTGCCAGCTGTTTGTGCTCTCAGCCTGATGTTTTTCAGAAACTTTCAGTTTATGGGAAGGTTTGAAAACATTGCATATGTTTTGCCCTGTATTGGAACAAAAAACCTCAGAACATCTCATCAGCTGAAAGTTCAAAGATTCTGCCACTTGAACTGATATTTGTGACCATGTTTTCTAGCAAATAGGAGCATTCATGGGTACCAGAGTTTAGTTGCCTGTGCTGTTAAATTGTTAACACTTTGGAATGCTTTTGGCCTGGGCCAACTAATACAGTGTCAGTAGCATTCCCAGTGGCCAGCCTGAACACATCAACTTCAAGATGGGATGTAAGCCATTCCAGGCCACTTGGCCCTCATGCAGAAGTGGGGTCTGGGACACGTTTAAAGAATCAGGATTGCTTTGCTGGTTTCCTAGTTTAGATGTAACAAGTGTGCTGCTTTGAAGAGACTTGAAGCTTGTGTTGCCAGCTGAGGATGTGCAGAGTTGCAGCGCCATATCTATTCAGGGAGATGGGTTAAAGATAATGCATGCTTCCAGCAGCTGTATTAGCTTCCAAATTCAGTCTTTCTTGGAGCCCTTAAAAGTCTTAGGTGTCAATAGTCATCAAATAAATAATCTGCTAATATGTGCTGTCTGTTGGAAAGGAATCTTTCCAAAAATGCACCTTATAGAATTATATTGAAAGTACAGCATTTGTGTGTCTTTTCCTGCATGGATCATCAGTTCCTTTTGTATCTGCGTGTAACATGCCAAAAGTTGTGACTAAATATGACGTAAAAATTTGATTTTCCATTTGAGTCCAATTGTAAGGCATAACTGAGAGAGTACCTCTCGGTTCCTGTTTTGATAAAAGATGCAATAATTTTCAGTGATTAATTTCAACATAATATAACTGCTCTGCATTACTGCAGTTCTACTAAAAAGCCAGCAGTGTGGAAAATTAAGAAGTTTGACTGCGAAAGAAACAAATGAAGGTTCAGAAGCTTAATTTGTACTTACGCTATTGCAAATTATTTGTGCAGTGCTGTCAGAATTGGTTCCTAAGTTTCATGGTTTAATATGCTGGCCTTTGTATCCAGGTATTTTTGGACAAGTCTCAGTATTCCCCAGAGTGAAAGAGTGGTTTACTCTGCTCAAAATGAATGTGTGAGTAGGTGGCAGCTGTTGTCACTTTTTTTTTCAGTGTCTCAAATACTTCTTAATCCTAAATGATTCTTTCTTCTTTTTAGAAGCTGAAGAGGCTGAAGCATGAGAATCCAAGTGTTAATAATGTACAAATGTAAACTGAGATGCATTTCTTACCAGCTGTGTTGGCTATTTAGTTTGTGTAAAGCTGAATATCTATTTAGCTGGCAATTATTCAAAGATTTGCATCTGTGTAGCTTTCATATTCACATCAGTAGGAAAAAAGAATTCTATTCTTGGCATAAATGACTGTTATCCTTTCATCGCTTCAGTTTGATTAGAGCTTGAAGCCTGTGTTGAATCTTACAGTTAGATCTTGCATACTAACTTATCTTAGTCAATTGGTACCAGGCCACTGGAATATTAATTGAATTCCAGGAATTATTTGGAATGAAAACATTTTTACCTGTACATAGGATACAGAAGAAATGGAAATGAAAAATTAAATAAATCACCTGTTAAATACGCAGATTGTCATTCCTACCATTTTGGCTCTACTGACCTGTGCCAGTCATCAAACTTTCTCTTGGAACACTGATTTAGCCAGTTGAGTTGACAAGTTCATAAGCTTCTCCTAGTATTATGTCTTTGGGTCAGTTGTGGGCTAGCTAATATGAGCTTTTGCTGTCTGCTGTAATTCAAGAAAGCTAGGCGATGGATTAGTTTGTAATCTGTTTTCTTAAGAAAAATAGTTGACTGTGTTCCTAATCTTTTGGTCCTTGTTCTTACTCAGCAATAGGACTCTATGCAAGACACTTAAATGTATGACCTCATTTGTAGCCATGGTGCTAGTGATTTTTCAAAAACTGCTACTGGAACAATATTTTTTTATTTTCTAAACATGGAATTTGGAGCAGTGGTAGCTTGGTGAATGTCCATATATAAATACTTCAGAATCAAATTCAACGCTTACAGTGCTCCAGGTCTTTTATCTTGAAGTTGCTTCAACCAGCTACGATGCAGGCCATACCCATTTGTAGGTTGCTTGTCGATTTCATCTACAGATATTAAAGCACTTTACTGAGGAAACAGATAGCAAACTCTTAATATTAAGGTTAGTGAAACCAGAAGAATAGGGAATAAGGTGACTTACATGAGACTTGGCAATAGACGGTAGCTAGAGCTTAGGAGAGGACTCAGATTTCCGAAGTTTGTGCTGCGATGTACTGTTGCTGTGGTTGCTGGTGATTAAGGTATGACTCGTTTCTGATAAGCAGAGAAAAACATCGAAGATCTTTAACAGCACATCAGAAGTTTCAAAAACTCTTACCCAGTGATTGGACTTTAGTTTCTACTCCAGTAATTCTGAATCAGTCCTGTAGCAAAATAAAAACTGGCTTTTGGTACTGGAATCATATGCAAAGATGGTTTGCCTTCAGAAGTAAATTTGAGTATTCATATATTCATATAGGGAGTGACAAGCAACAGTAAGTCAAGGGTATTCTTTTTGCTGTAAAACTGAACTGAGTGAGAATGAAATCATAGCTATCACAGGCCACCTGGAGTTACCATTGACAAAGCCAAATGCGGACCTGCTTATCAGACCTGTTTAATCTCATTTTGCTGCAGTTAGCAGCCATCATGTCAAGCGTTTAGAATTTAACTTGAATGAGTCATATCCGTTTTCTGTTGTGAGATGCAATAGTGCAGTTACTTGTGAAGATGGGAAGGCGGTGCTGCCTTGGTGGCAGATGGTGTGGGGTGTGAGCAGTAGTAATTTTAGGTATATAGTATTTTCTGTGTTGGTTTGCAGATTAATAGTTGTTTCTCATGAAATTTGAGTGTAAAAATGCAGGAACTTACTTAATATTTAAGTAACTTCTTTAATGCGCAGTTATGTTGGTAGAGCAACTAGTGTGAAGTTTCGTCCTTCTCAATCAGAATAAGACATTTATCTCCTCCTCTACCCTTTATTGATACTCTCTGTTACCCTGACAGGCTTGGAATATGAGGGGTAGCTATGTCGTCTGTGGATCTGTGCTCCAGTTGGCTAAATCATATCTCAAAATTCTGAAGTTAATTTCAGACTTGATCTACGTAAAGCTGAATAAAGCAGCCTGGATGAGTCCCTGTCTGTCTGAACTTAAGGATGTTCTGGTTCTAATAAAGCTGTCATGCCACCCGTTCCAAACATGCAGTGATTGTGCACTGTATTCCTAAATTAAGAAGCTGGATCAGAATCACAATTTGCAGGAAAAAATAGTACACTTCAGCTTCAAGTAACTCCTCTGAGTTAATTCAAACTTTGTAAGCCTAACATTCTCGAAATTTCAGGTTTTCCAGAGGAGGGCTACATTTTATTTTATTGAAAACTCTTGTAATTATTGTCCTTAGGAGCCAGTGAGAGATGAGGTTTACAAAAGGACAGCCAGCCCAGCCAGACTGTCTTGTAGCTAGCAATAGTACTTGCTCTGTAATCAAACTTGTATATCTGCAATTGTATACAAGGCTGCAACTTCGCGTCTTTCTGCTGCAGATAAATTTGTTGTTGTTAGCTTCGAACAAGGCCTTTTAAATTTTTTAAAGGATTCAAGGCTTTTGTGTCACATAGCAAGGTTACTGAAGTCTGCAATTTGCAAAGTGGAACACTGATTCTGGCTAGATCTTTCATGAGTTGTTGTGATAGAAGTAATTTAATAGCGCCATGTGCCGCATTAGCAATGTATGTCAGGTTCTGATGAAAGATTGTTTGGGTTTAATTTCTGAATACGCAATCTATAGTCTCACATCTTTAAGCCTGGGATCTTATTTTTTGTGAAGTAGATACTTTTATGCAGTGTTATGCATCCCAGGGGATCTTTCAGATTAAGTTTAATCAGGTCTGAGGAGTTTACTCTGCACTTTCCTTGTGACTGAAGTAAATTGGTTTGTGTGGCTGAGTGCTGCAGCTGGTATACAGGATTCAGATTTTCCCCTGTTAAATTGCAAGGAGGGCTGCATGCCAAACTTCCGCTTATGACCTATGGATCAGTAAGGTCCTACCAAGCCCTGGGAGAATTGTTCCTACCTGCGTCATATCATGTTTGACTTGGGAAGCCTTAGGACTAGTATTAAGTGGAAAAAGCAACTTAACTGTAATTCTGTATCTTGCTTTTGTTGCTGAAAGAAAGTGGTGGATTCTCTTTTTTTTTTTTTCTATTAAAAAGGACATCTGGAAATGGATAAAGTATATGAGCAATGGGAGAGGAGACTGATACATCTGTTTTTAAGGGTTTCTTTGAAATGGGACATAAAAAGGCTTTGTAAGGTGCAGATGAGTAGGAAAAATTAGAAATAATCTTTTGAATTTAAACAGTGCTCATTTAGGACACTGTATATAGACAATAAATCAAAATAAAGTCATGTGCTAGTGATGGGGAATTAACCGTAGTGCCTGTAAGGAAAGAACATGCTTTCTTACCTGAAAACCTGTGAACAACGAAGGAATTGTTAAACTAGTGTTTGCATGGTTTATTTTGAGAGATATTGGTAAGTGTGGTCGCTAGACCAATTTTAACAGCAAATGAATGGACGGACAAACAAAAGGACTACATGCTGCTGTGCATGCTTGTTTTATAATCTATTAGGATGCATAACAAAGGTTAGGGCTGTGTGAATAAATTTGTGAAAATCCCGTGGGAGTAAATAAATAAGTAAAAATCTCAGGAATTGCTAGGAAAGAAGCAAAGGAAAACTATAAAAGTCACTTGGAATATAAATCGGCCATGTGTCATAGCTTTCTAATTGCATACATCTCTACTTATTTCAAACATTGAATTTGTAACTTCGTAGAAGATACAGACAAGGAAAAAAAAGTATTACCTGAAGAATTCGTAGAGTTGTTTCCATGTAGATGGAGACTGAATAGATACTGTCTCTTCAGAAAGAAAACAAAAGGAAAAGTGACATAATTTAAAATCAGGAATGGGAAAAAAAGAATGATTAAGAAACAATTACTCATTTTTAATTTCTGCCTTTAGCTCTTATCTGCAAGCAACTTCAGAACAAGTTAAAGGAAGCACTTTTCCATACAAGGGCATGTTTAAATAGTCTTTAAAAGGACTAAAATTCATGAGAGATGGGTTTGCTGAGAGCTATTATGCGTAGACACATGAAATGACTTAGAAAATCTTTAGGGTGTTGAATTTCCAGAAGCTTTGAGGATTACATGGTAGCTCTGCAGTTGCTCTGTTTCTTTTCTTTTCCATAATAACTGCTGTTGGCAGCGGTAGAGATGATACTGGAATAGGTGGACTTCTTGATCTGACTTAATGTCCTGGTTTATCTTTAAATGTTCAAGACCAAACTGCAAAAAGTAGGAGTGAGCAATTTAAATTCCCAAGTCCTGGATGAAGCCTTAAGTGTAAGCAACACAGCATATTGCCAGTTTAATAGTTATGATCAGATACGTTAGATGATACTTCTCATACCAGTTTATTAACAGAATATGAATTGTTACGATTAGTTTGCAGCAGAGCTACTAAGAATGTACTCCTTTCTGGATCAAGTCTAATGAATAAATATATGTGTGCTTTTTAAGAGATAGTGATGTTTTCCATCATAAAACATGGCGCCTGAGACTCCTAGGCATTTAGTTCTCCCAGTGTCTTTCTGTTCCTGGGAAAATGTTGGACACAGCAGTGAAAATGCTACAATGTAGAGATTTTAAGGGAGAAGGTTGTGAGAACCAGGTGTATTTGTACTTTTGGTTGTGTTGAGACTTTGGGGCTAAAATTCTCAAATGCTGTATTATTTATTAGAGCTGTTTTCTTAGGACAGAAATATTTTTCTTGACTAAGTAAAGGCATTTAGCAAATGTGTTTGCTTACATCTCTTAGAATACTTCTGCTTCCAAATTTTCAGAAGCCTGGGAAGATCCCCATTTTGCACAGGCATTCCAGCTGCTGTTCATCGTGTTCTTGAAATACTATGTATTTTTGAGTCTGTGCTCACTGCTCATGAATCTTCTATGTTTAAACCATTTTTGGTATAATTGGATTGAGAAATTTTAACTCACATGACTTCAGAATAAGTCTGATAAGTATGAATAAGTATGAAGTAGTTGTACATCTTCAAATTAGAATCAATTCTTTTTTTTCAAGAGCTTAATGGGCATGTTTGTGGTCTTCTTCAGAAGGGCCTACATTCTCTACTTCAATGTGCCTTAGACTTCTAGTTTGACTTGATGCAGATCACATTTCTACTAGAACCCATGTAAAAATGAGCAAGCTTCTTAACAAGAAATTGAAAAGAGTAACTAAAAAGAGGAAAAGCGTTCAGACAGTGTGAAGACATCTTAAGAAAAATTGCTTCCAAAAAATCCATGCTACTTACGAGAAAAAATCATAAAGTAACCCACAGAAAGTGGAATTGCCAAGAGGATGAAGGAATGGGATGATGCCCTTTGAAAGGAGAAATTTTGTCCAGAAGAGGAAACAAGTTTAAAAAAAAAAAAACAACCCCAAAACCAAACAAACGTAAAAAAAAAAAAAATCCACATCAAATATGGCAAAATAAATGTAAGCCTTAGTAAGAGAGTTTCCAAAAGTGTTTGAGCAATACTTGCAGAAGACAGACTGCCAAAAAAAGTAATCTCAAATGCTCCACCAGCAGAGAACAAGGTGGAGATCCTATGCAATCAATATGGAAAAGGAGGACTTAAGAAAGAGGCAGCTTTCCTGTTATAAACTTAAGAAAAGGATAAGGTGAGCAGCTGCCTCAGATTTAAGTTGCCAAAAAAAAAAGGTTTTAAAATAAGCTGATAAAATGAAGTGCAACAACTCATAGGAACTATGGGATGATGACTCAAAAGCTCTCAAGGAGCTCTCACTAAAACAAGCTGAGATGTTAATTATGGTTTGTGACTTCCGACTTTAGTTGTTGTTGGCAGTAGAGGAAATACCAGTAGGAAAAATAAACTGAAAATGTAAAGAATACATTGCATAGACACATGGATAAAGTCTAGCAGTGGGGAAGAGTTGTTATGGCTTTTATTGTGGAAGAAAATTTTTTTGTGAGCCTATACTTAAGGGTGATCCATTCAAGAAAGTGTATTGGAATGTCAAAAAGTTTTTGGCAGGACGGCTTACCAAAGGCTCTTTAAGAGACAAAATGACTGGATGTGACATGTTTGCTCCCTTCAGATGAATGGGTTCTTAAAGGAATGGAACAGAAGATCAGTTTTGCAGTGAAGCAAGGCTGCCAATAGGGAATGTGCTGGTGAAAGGATTGCTCTATGAGCAAGGAACAGCGTGATGGGAATGTTTGTGATGTGCAGGCCAGCCAAAACTGTAAAAAATAGGCTGTAGAGAATTGCAGGTGGTCTTTTGGTACCAGGCAAACAGGCCGGTAAAGAACAGCTGCAGTTCAGTGATAGTGTATGCAAGGTAAAATACGTGAAGAAAAGAAGCTCTAATCACTCAATATAAGTGCTAAATTAGTTGTTGATATTCAGCTTTCTAGGTAGTTCAAGAGTTTTCTGAAAATGTCGCTATTGCTGACTGAGAAAGGTCAGTCTTTATTGCCTATTCTCACAATCTCTGCAACATTGATAGCTGGCCTCTGACAGAGAGGAGGTACCGAGCTAAACGGAGCTTTGCTCTGATCCTTCTAGCTGCTGTGATGAAACACAGACTTGGTTTTTGAAACTTAGAGGTGGATCTACTTAGACATTCTTGTCAAAGTGAGCTGCTTGAACAAGCCAAATGTATAAACATGTTATAAATGAAGATAGTCAGATTTCATTAGAATAAAAATCAGAATACTTCTTAGGTGGAGAAAATTTCAGGTCACTAAAGCAGAAATAAACAGAATGGAATAAACTTTTGGTCACTTCTCTTGCCCATCTTGTCCTTGAGATGGATTGTTGTTTCCTGCCTTGATTTTAATAAACTCTGTGCCTTTTGGAGCTGTAGGAAACACTACAGTTCCTTTAGATTCTAGGAAATGTTTCCATCACCTCAGAGACTTGGCTGTTTGCTTTTCATAGGACTCTCCTTTCTTCTCTGAGCTCATCTGTTGGCACACCTGTGATCCCACAAGTACTTTCTTCTTGAGTAGTCTCAGTAACTTCTCCAGAGAATGAATAATCACTCCTTCATCTCATGTCTTAAAGGCACATAGCTTGAAAACATAAACCAAAGTAATCACACAGATGCCATCGCATTTCTTATTTGTTTGGGGTTTTTTTTGCTTGCTTAAGTCCTTGTCCAGGCCAGAGGAGTGCTTTCGTCTTCCTTAGGGGGCGGGGGGGAAGCAGTCGTATAGATCCTCTGGACGAAACTTTTAAATGTAGAAGTAATGAGTTGCTACGGTTTGCCTTGTTTCCTTGACTCTATCTGCTGCTGTGTTTGTAGATTGTTTAAAAACACATTAACATTTGGTACAGGTCCTAATACTTACTAGCCCTGTAATATGCTCAAGCCTTCAGCTGAGCCTCATTAGTTACCTCTTTGAGCACTGAAGTTTTTCCTGATGCAAAGTTTAGAGTTTGGATGGTATTTAGTGTTTGGTGTTCTTGGCACCAGGGATCCTGTTCCACTGGGATTGATACAGATGCAGTGAGCCTGAACATATGGAGGTTATTTTTAAATAAATGGTTCTTCGTTTGCTTGTCATCTTTTGTTCTTGCCTAATTCTGAGTTCCTCCCACATTCATCAAGCTGAGAGTGGGTTTCTTTCAATTGTTGGAGGTTGGAATCATGTGATAACACCACAGTCCCTTATCTTGGGCCAAGAGAGAGTGGATTTTTTGAATTTCAAGCTTGCTTTTTTTTTTAATTTATTTTTTATTTTTATTTCCTTTCACAGAAATCATTTCTATATTGTTACAGTTGTCTTCAGATCATTGATACAGACATTTAAATTTCACCATGTAGTTTGCTGTGTTAATTCCTACATGCTTCCCTCTGTCTGTCACCTACATTTTTCCCCTCTTCTCATTACTTTTCTAACACCTGTATGAACTTCGTGTTACCAGTTAGTTGCCAGTTTATGCTGCTTTATTTCAGTAAGTACCCTCTTCTTTGTTCCCATCAGCTTTGGATTACAGCAGCAAGAGGTTCTTTTCCCTTCACAGCCTTGAAGTGTACTGCAATGAGCAAGGCCAGGGTTTCTCTTAGAGGCTCTCAGTCTAGAATACTGTTGTAAACAAAAAACCAAGTAATTGTGGTGTTTTGTTTTTTTTCCTCTCCTCATTGTCTGGATGGTTCTGCTTGGTGAAGTCTTGCACTTATAGGGGAATGATCTGAGCTAATTAGCCACAAAAGTTGGCAGAAACTGATTCACATAGGTTTTTCTAAGCAGCAGCTCAATGTATGGTGGGAGAGAGTACAAGTTTCGCAATGCTCCTCTGTAACGGCAGAGCAAATGCCGCTGATCAGTTAAAAGTTCTGGGTGGTGCTCCAGAACATTGTGATCTGTGGGTTGTGAACTTTCTTGTGATTTCTG
Source organism: Psittacus erithacus (assembly GCA_009867235.2). Taxonomy (NCBI): domain Eukaryota; kingdom Metazoa; phylum Chordata; class Aves; order Psittaciformes; family Psittacidae; genus Psittacus; species Psittacus erithacus. The sequence continues at coordinate 36,221 of WYDI02003754.1, forward strand.
GTTTAAATTTATACAGGGGCAGCTTGCATTTGCGCCTATGCCCCAGTGTCATCCTTCAGTTTAAGTAGTTCTTTCTTACCTTACCTATCAGCAGAAATCAGCAACTATCAATGTTTTAAAAAGAGGAAAGGTTGCTTTTTAAATTATTAGCCAGTTTTGGGTTTTTTTTAAGCAGATTCCCAGAGATCTAAATTGAGTCATGTACAAAGTCTCAGTATGGGTATAGATGCTTAATTTGTATCTGTAATGAGGGTTGTGTTTTTTCTGTATTGTGCTTCAATGAACTCTTCCTTCTATGGTGGTGATATTGTTAGCGTCGAGACAAACACATAACCACTGGAACGGTTATATGAGGTGCTTTATTGAGGCGCCGGGAACCAGGGGT
>WYDI02003757.1:0-16501 GCA_009867235.2 Psittacus erithacus
GACTTTCTGAGTCTCATGCTCTGCCAGGGAGGATGGGAAGGTGGGAGGAAGCAGAGACAGGACACTTGACCCAAACTAACCAAAAGGGTTATTTCATACCACAGCATGTCATGCCCACTATAGAAACTGGGGGCAGTCAACCAGAAGGGCTTAAATCACTGCTCTGTTGGGCCAGGTATCGGTTGGTGGGTGGTGAGCGGTTGTTTTCTCTTCCGTTGCTACTTCCCTTATCATTATAATTATTGCTGGTAGTAGTAGTGGTTTTGTGTAATACCTTAGTTACTGGACTGTTCTTATCTGTGTCGGAGTTATATTCTTTCAATTCTCCTCCCCATCCCTCTGGGAGCTGGGCTTAAGCTATGACATCTGTGTAGTTGTATATGTCTGTGATGTTTTCAGCACAATAATTTAATTAAATCAATGCAAATTATGCAAATGATGAAAAAATGCAAATATTAAAGTTATAGACAAGTGTCATCACTGTTAGCCCATCTGTTTTAGTATTGTACAGCAAATATTTTTACAGAAATATTATGGAGAATAAGGTAAGATTTGCTTTGCTTTAGATCCCTATAATTTTCAACACTGTATAACCACTACAGTCCCTTTCTATGACCCCCTTTTCCTTTAGGGTTGGCAGTTATCACTTTAGAAAATACTGCTGTGCATTCTGTTAATCTATGTATGACTTTCAATCCATATTTGGAGATATTTAAGTTATGTTATTTTGGTCTTGAAGTCACAGTTTGGATCTGACAAAGATCTTCAAAGAAACAGGGAATTAAATCTCTATTTTGTATAAGCTAACTAGAATGTTGAATTCATAGATAAGGAACATCAACACTATTGTATTCCTAAATATTTCAATATATTTTTCTGAATGTTGCTTTCAGAAAAAAAATTATATTGTATATATAATATACATGTATACATGTATACATTATATATACATGTATATATAATGTATATTGTAACCACATATGATCCCAACTGCTTTATTTTGCCTATTCCTGACACATTTTGCTACATAATTACAAAAATCTTGAAACCTTTATTTGCAGTTGTATGCTGGTTTTCAGATTAGATGCAAACAAAAGTTCTTTTTCACATGTATTCTTTTCGATCCAATGCACTGTGACGTCTCTAATGATATACATCAAGGTCATAGAATCCAGCCTTTGAAAGTGTAGTCTTCCAACTTTTTCTACAAATAACCACATTAAAGCTAAAATAAAATTGCAGTAAAGGTGAATGTAGCAAGTGGGGGATGGGATATGGCAGTGGGGTTCAAATTTGATGATCCTATCTTTTAGCTACTATGCCAAACTCTGTTTCAGACTGAATGTCTTTTGAGAGTTAATTAATTTATACATTTTTCCTAAAGCAAAGGATAAAAATAGAGATTTCTCAGTTGTAATATGGCAATGCAGTCTCACACACATATTAACACCTCCTATTTTGTCAATCTTAATCTGGCATAAAATCTTATCATTTACTTTACACCTCCTTGTAGAAATTAGTTAGCGCATTTAGGAGTCATACACCAACAAACACTAAGCTTCTTAAAGACTTTTGGCAAAATCCTATACTGTTGTGATAAAGCTCTTGTATATATTGTTTTAGCTGCATGGCAATAGATACATAGAATGGAGGCAGCAGATTAAGACGGAGTGGAAACAAAGTGAAAAAATTAGAAGGTATGAAAACATCTGGGTAGAAACAAGTAAGGCTTACTAGGTGAAAAATGCAGAGAGGGCATTATATATAATATTTTATATATATATTTAAAATAATATATACAATTAGGGCATATAGTAAATGTCAAAGACATATCTGACAACTTTCTTATATTTCTGAGTTTTAACCTAATAAAAGGCAAGCAATTTTCTCTTTTTTTTTAAACAGAGGAATTTCTGATGACCAACACTTCCACATATGAATATATAAAAAAAGTGTTATATTCTTTAATTCTAACACACATAGACTTTTGTTTTTCTGTTCTAGAACGCAGTCATGTTCTCTCCACAATGAATAAAGCAGCAGTCCCATAGAAGATTACGTTGCATTAAATTCACCATACGTACATACCAGGAGTACAGATTAGACAGAAGCTGGCCATATACTTCTAAAGTAAAGTAACTAATTTGAGGCAACATGTAAATTTTTTGCTTGTTGAAAAATGCATTCGCATAATCTTCCAAATGAAAAATTTGTATTCTTTTCGTAGTCAGAAATAATTTTGTTACTAGAAATGGAATTTTTATGTTAAAATAGAAAAACCAATATTCTAAGGATGATTTCTATCCTTTACTGTTATTTTTTCTGTCTTCTTATTGGGACAACTGGTGTGAACTTCATTTTGAACAATATAGTATACATACAGATATATAAATTGTGACTGTTGTGACTTTTTGCAAAATTTAATTTTAAGGTACAGATAATAAGACGCAAGAGGAGAATAAAAAAGTAAATGAGAGATATTTTGAGATGGCATTGATTCTTTTGGTAGAAAGCAATCAGGTTATCAGATAAAGCACGAAAAATGCCCCCCCCCGTTTTCTCAATCAGTTGCCCAGCACAATCATCATCTTCATATTACAGTATCCAGATGAGATGAAGAAGATAGACTCAGGATCAGTAAAGACCACTGACAATTAGCAGTTCATTTACACCATTTTTGTAAGAAGGATTCAAAAGATTCAACCAGACATCAAATCTAATTTCATTATTCCTTGGGTCAGTTGAATTCCAAAGGCCCAGACCTTAAATGAAAAAACATTTTACTCCATTAAAATGCACTCACTCAAATAACTGAGTCTGTCAATAAATTCTGTTCAACTGGAATTAAAAATAAAATATATTTGACAAGAGTGCATCTCATTCACAAGGAATCTTTAAGCAGTGTGTTGTGCTTTAACCCTGGCAGGAGCTAAGCCTCACCCAGCCACTCATTCGTTTTTCTCCATGTGGAATGGGTGAGAGACTCAGAAGGGTAAAAGTGAGAAAACTTGTGAGATGAGTTAAAGACAGTTTGATAGATAAAACAAAAGCTGCATGGGCAAGCAAAGCAAAACAAGGAATTCATTCACAACCTCCTATGGTCAGGCAGGTGTTCAGCCATTTCCAGGACAGAAGGGATCTATCACATCTAACTGTTACTTGGGAAGACAAATGCCATCACTCTGGATGTTCCCCCGTCCTTCTTCTTTCCCCAGCTTTATATGCTGAGGATGACAAATATGGTATGGATTATCCCTTGAGTCAGTTGGGATCAGTTGTCCTGTCTGTGTCCCCTCCCAGCTCTGCGTTTCTGAAGCTCCTGCATGGTACTATTGAAAAGACAGAGAGTAAGGAAGAGCTTTAAGGTGTTCCTCATTTTGTAAAAAGAGGTGGATGCTTAAAGGTTTCATAAGTGCGGGTCATGTTCCACTCTTCTAAGTCAAAACAATCAAAACAACTGTATGAGCTACCAAAACAAAGTAGTAAAGGAATGATAAGAGGTAAACAGAGCAATTAACTTGTTAGTGACTTGATTGATCACCCCCTATAAGAAGCTGAAACTCAAATAATATTACATGCAGATAATCAGTTGTGTACTGACCAGCAACAAATGATGAGGAACTGTTAAAATGTATATGCTTAAGGAATAAATGATGAGTGAAAAATTTCTCAGCCTAATTGCAGTACACATAGTCTAAGCTGTATTCATGTCCGATAATTTATTCTGAAATAGATAAAACTGAATTTGTGAGCCATATGCCATTTGACCTGTGCTCATGTCATAAAATGCATTAGCTTTATTTTGTGAGGATCTGCTCATGTGGTGAGTTTGCTTCCTCTTTTGAATTACTATGATCTTGTGTTAAAATAGTTGTAGCACTATAAATTAGAAGTAAATGATCTAAAACATGCTTCCAATAAACTTGTGCCTGAGCCTTCAGCATTAGCCTCTGTGTTGAATGGTAAATTAAGGCACCTTAGTCAGTAACATCTACTGACAGCAGAGGGAATCAGTGACAAATGGAGGTACACTTATCCCTTCAAATTCCACTTTATTTTATCTTACTCAGCAGTGGTGATCATCCAGTTTTTGTTACAAATGAATAGTTGTTAGAATACCCATGTAAGGAGAATAAGAGTGTGGTTCTATTTTCTAAGCATTTGATATTCCCTAGGGCATCTAAGACATCTGCATGGAGCTGGAACATATGAAATTCGATGTACAGGAGACTTAAGTCTAGAGAAGCAGAGATTCCTGGCATGAGATTCTTTAGTTTAAACAAGACAGTCTTGCCCTGGGTTATCAGGATGTGAAGCCCTTCACAGATGTAGAATCTCTCTTTCATATCTATCTTCAATAAGTCTAGTCCTTTCCCTTCACTTGAAATTGGCTCACCACGCAGCCAGGAACACAACAATTATGGGATCAACTGGAGCACAGGCAAGAGTAAATTCTCCTGTTGACCACACAGGAGACAGTGGAGTGCAGGTACACATTACTGACAATATCAGTGAATCTAAAGGCTTCCATATGCGAAATAAATTTAACTAAAGAAAACTATGTCAGCTTTGGTATTGGAATTAATATAAATGTCATTCATTCAAGAAAATGTTGTTCTTAAGTAATATTTACATGTGGTAAAGGCTCATAAATCCATAACTTGCAGGTAATCCAATTAATTAACATTTCTCAAGTTGAATAAATAACATCAGGACAACAATTGTGTTTAGTACTGAAGGCAAATATGGTCTTACATTAATATTAAAGAATACAAGGAGGAAAACCCATGCTACAAACATTGCCAACAGCCTGAGGTTTTTTCAGTCTATATATTTAACAGAGAAAAAAATATAAGAATTCAAAAAAGGTAAAAATATAAATTATTGTGTATTTCTAGTCAATGACTTCCCTTTAGGTGCAACTTAATATTGCCCATACTTTACAGGCTGATCATGTCTTACTTCTATTTGCTTTGTTTAATGAGGTGCAATGGAACTGTCTGCACAGAAAGATGAATTTATGCTCTGGATACAACTTCTTGACAAATTCATTTGGAGAGCCTCTGCTAGAGCTAGTTTAGAATAAGCAAGCTTTTTGAAAAAAGAAAAAAACAAACAAACCCAAAAAAACCCCCCAAAAAAACCCCTTTACATTAATCACTAAAGTCTGAGGTTTAAAAAAGATTAATTAAAATCCTTCACTGGAAAGTTTAGAATTCTCAGTATAACATCTGACCTCTGTCTTGGACTTTATCAAAGTAAGAAGACAAACATAAAATCATGCTTTCTTTCTCCTTGCTGTTTTTCTAGGGTAGGATAAAAAGAACTTTTGAGTAATCGCTTATGTAAAAAATATGTACATTGTGCAAAAAGTTAAAATTTGTTTGATCAGTAAATTTCATTTTCACAAGACTAAAGCAGTAGTTTAAGAATGTTAAGATTTTACAATCAGTGTGTTAATACTATACTCAACATTTATGTTTTCTGTTTTATTGCAAAACTCAGTTATTGATTTTTAGCAATAAAAATAGCTGATTTACAAGCTGTATAACACAATTGTTCTCTGACCCAGTGTTTTACAAGCAAGCTAGGTGATATATTTAATAGTTTACAAGAATCCAGTATATTATTGTCAGACTCCACTATCTGAATATCATAATGCAGTCCAAGAAAAAAATATCAAACTTAAACTTGAGGGTTTTTTGGTGAGTTTTTTTTTTTTTGGGGGGGGTGGGATGTGGTGTGCTTGTTTTTTTGTGGTTTTGGGGGGGGTTTGTGGTATTTTATTTTATTTCATTTTATTTTATTTTATTTATTTTATTTTTATTCTGGGGGGTTTTTTGGATTTTTTTTTCCCCCTAAATGACCGTGTGAAAACACGAGAGCAAAATATTCACTTTTTTACTTTTGGTTCATATGACACACTTGGGACATTTTTCAAGCTTTGTTTTACTGTCTTGAGAAGTGAAACTTTTACAAAATATGTCAGAATATTCTTTCAAACAGTTTGACTCCAGAAGCTAGTGCTTCAGATCAGATTTAATGCAGCCTGAATCTCTATGATCTTTGGACTTTTCCAGACTCCAAGATGCTGAAAGTTTCTTCATTATCTTTCACAGGGTTGGAGTATTAATTTAAAATTATGATTTGAAAGTTTTGAAAATCTCAGGGAAATCTAACAATAAACTTTCTGTACAAAGGACATTAATTAGATAATTCTGAGTAAAACAACCATTTAGCCAGCTGTCTTTTTCACAAAATTTGTAGATATTTGAAATCCTTGATTGTGGGAAACAGCATGGAAAGAGTTAACAAGGGAAGCTGGATTTCCTAACGCATGCACAATCCAGGTGACCAATCACTATGTAAGGTGGCCCTCAGGTGGCACATGTGATCAGCCTGAGGGGGTATAAATATGCATTAAAACTGCGCAATAAACGAGCAAGCTCCGTCACTCATATTGAGTCAGTGTCTTGACTCCGGCCGGTCTCCTACATCTGGGTCCCTACACTCGATGCCTCTGATTTTCTGTCAATTTGCTTGAAGAAAGCAATCTTTCAAAATTATTCAGGAAGGGCACACAGACACACACCCACACAGAAAACCAAGCTAACTACCTCCAAAGTGTGCTTCATTTCTGAATTCTGAGCAGTTTGCACAAAGTGCATATGAAATACCTGGGAGGGAACGATGAATTAAAACTTCGATTTCAGATAAATTGCCAACAGGAAAGAGAGATTGCTGCTTATTGCTCAGGAAGCACATATCTCTCAACTTGGTTCAATGGCAAAGGCTGTTAAATTGTAGCAATGCATTTTTTTCCAGACCATCAAGCTGTACCTGATATACAGTTTACACTGCGTAAATGAGTACAGCTCTGCTGCCATGACTTAAAGGCTTACCCTGGCTTACTGCTCTTATCATTGTGTAAAGAGAAGTGAAATCTGTGTGCACAAAATATCTATTATGTCAGTGAAGGAAAAGTTTCACTACTGGATATAACAATTCCTCCCACCCCCATCTGTCTTTCCAAGGTTAAAGAAAGGTCTTGAGTGGTTGCTCAATACCATCACTATTCTGCTCAGGTCTGCATTCAACTTTGATTAAAGCAGACTGTTCCCAAGGCATGGATCTTTTGCCATTTTTTCAGTTGTTCTGAAACGTTTCACAGGAGAGCTTAGGAGAGAACGAATAGCCTGCCTTCAAAATGAAGGTTTTGGTGGTGTTCCTGAATCAGTACAGCATTTCATTAAAGTTGACAAAGGTCTATTGGATCATCAGGTCAACTTTTTTGAATCAGCAGTATATTTCTCTGAAATACAGTCTGTCTTGTTCTGAAACTTTAGTTCCATTTTAGTGGTACCACTCCAAGAGCATAATCATTAGGAAGACTTGTGTAAGAGCAACAATTATCAAGAGACCATTCCTGTTCCCAGTGGAAGGAATCCATCTAGTTAAAGAGCAACAGAACTTTTCCTATTCTGGTTAATGAGTTGAGGGGCTCAGTTAAACAGCAGTCAGTCATCTATAATTTAAAGCTCATCTGCACAAAAAGATGAGTGGTACCTTCCAAGAAGTTGGCTGGCTCGTCTACATGTCAGTGTAACTTACAGCATGGTCCATATTCACAGGGAAATACAAAGGCACTTCATGCTGTTTTTCTGCCCACAGGGAGACATCCTAGGACTTTTCTCTGAGTATGAGCACTCCCTGGCCAGAAAGACTGTGACGTCATTTGATAGCTAGGCATGGCTTTCTGCTTTGTGGTATCTTCTGGCTTTTGTAGTGTAACACAAGCTTTCAAGATGTATTTAACAGTACAAAAAATAAAGGAGTTTCATTGCTCTTTCCTTTCTAATGTTTTTCTCTTTCCCTAATATTTCTAAAGGGTTTATCCTTCTGGTCATTTAGACAACTACTTCATAACTTCAGTAGTAACAACAAAATCCCAGTGAAGGTAGTTATTCCCTTGAGAATTTCTTCTTTATGGACTAAATTCTAAAGGATATTAGTAGGTCTACTTATTTGCAAGTTTGAAGTTAATTTCAGTGCTTCATATGTTAATTTCAGAGCTGCTTAAGTTAATTCAGCACTTCCAAAGTATTAGCATAATGTTATGGGAGTCTTAGAGAGGATGGCATGGTGGTGTGTTTTGATAGAGTACAAGAATTAGTTGAAGGACCTTTTTTCTGAATCTCAAAATCAGTCATATCCTGGATATGAAATTAAAAGATAATTTCTTCTGGGAATCTGATTGCCCCAAATAAAATGTCTTGTCCCTAACTTTACTACTTACCCAAATATTAGCAAATATCACAAATATTTGTTGATCCAACATGTACCTGCCCAGTTAAAATAATGAATTAATTAGATGTGTTGACACACTTACAATACCCATTAGTTAAACACTTAGTCTTAAGGTTTGTCCTGCTATTAAATGTGAAAGTTGCCAGAGGAAGAAAAGTATTTGGGAGCCACTTCTACTCCTCAGTGTTGGTAATTGCATGCTTTATTTATATAGCAGATAGAGCCACAACCCTGATGATCTTCACTGCAGAGACTGGAGCTCTGAACCAATCTGATAAGTTGTGAGAGTCAGCTATTTTTCTGAAGTGGTTATTAAACAAGTGGCAATAGATTCGTAATCAACAGAAAGAAAGAGACAGAGAAAACTGAGGGTGACAACTGATTATGCTAATATTGACGGTTTAAATGAAGTGATGAACTAAAAGGGTTCAGATAATGTCATCAAAACTCTGGAAATAGCATCAGCTTTTATTTCAATATTGCGTATACAAAGTGTGCCCTATGGTACCTTAAAGAGATGCTCACCTATTAATGATCCTGTATTATATGACTCTTGCTCTCATTCTGGGTTTTTCTATTCATAGTTTAAAAAAAGCAGATGTCCTCCAACTTAAACAAATAAATATGATTTAGAGAGAAAAAAAAATCTTGAGAAAATTAGTGAAGGTGAATGACTTCTTAAAGTTAATTTTCTTTAGTATACTATTTCCATGATGGTATATAATAATTTCTTTAATGATCTTAAAGTTTTTGTTTCAACAGGCTTGCCAAAGAAGCTTGTTCTACACTTTAATAATTCTCTGTATGAAAAAACCCCACCATTTCTTAACATCTGATTAAATGTTATTTGTCTTATATTCCATTTAACCTTTTTGTCCTACTGGTAGTCATATTAGCTGGAAAAAATCCAAGCCCAATAACTAATATCATTATGCAGTTCCTGATTTTTACAGAGAGTTTTAATAAAATTCCATTTCATAGAATCATAGAATAGTTAGGGTTGGAAAGGACCTTAAGATCATCAAGTTCCAACCCCCCTGCCATGGGCAGGGACACCTCATTTATCTGTATTATGCAGTTTAAAAATAAGCAAAGAATTACGATGCGTTCTTTTTGACTTATACTGCATGCCTTGGGTTAATCTTATCATTATCTTTTTCCACAATGTTATACATGCATGACAATTTCATTTAAATTAGCAAGGAAAAATAGCAAAGCAAAATAGCATAAAATCCATGTCATAAAATCCAACAAAACACCACCACTACTCCAACTTATCTTCTTAATTCAGGTTCTGTGTGATGTTCTGCATTTTGCTATGTTCTGAAGAGTGTGTGTTGTCCTTTTACAGGTCACTTATATTTCATTTCTACTTAAACTGCTTTTATTTTGAAGGGACTGTATGTTGTTACTGTCAATAATTGGTAAAATCACTTGACAAAAGTCCGTCCTTTATACATTCACATTAAAGTTGTAATGAACCAGAACTACTTGTATTTACCATTGCATCATGGAGCTGGAAAGATATGGACTTGTATGACTTGCATGATTTTCTGGGATGATCAGAAGAAGTGGCTTAAGCTATCATTTTTAGAAAAGCAGTCTGATCTTTGAGGTGGAGATATTTAAGAAAGAGCTGTTGTATAGATATATATTGATATCAAACCTTCCTTCTACTTCCTTTTGACATGCTTCTACTGTAAGGCAGTTTGAAACCAATAGTGCTGAGAAGAAGCAGCGCTGTGTTACCTCTTCTTTTCATAAGGACACAGCCTAGGTCCTCAAGCTGTTTAACCATGTGAGGCTCAGAAATGTTTTCTCAGAATATGCTTGTGAGATATGAAGAATGTCCCTATGCGCATCTAGCTTTCCACTATATTTTCAATTTGAGATGACATTTTGGCTTCCATAAAGATCTTTTTGTTTGAGTTTTGCCAGATAGCTAATGAATTTCACCTGTGAGACACCTGTATTTCAGAATTGTGTGACTGTTTCATACAGTCAGGAAAGCATTTTGGGATATTCTTGGCTTAAAAACATCATAAAAGAATAATTTAACATTTTGCTAGTCTATTTATTGTTCTATTTGTGGGGATTTTATGGTATCAGTTCCTATACCTTTTTTAGTAAGCAAATAGAAGCATTGACTTTGCCTTCGGAATGGGTACAGCAGGACAAGTGTCAAGTCCAAGCTTCCCTACATGTGTTATTGATGAGAGGAAGACGGAGTATCTTTTGGGATGAAATGACAACTTAGGCTTCAGGTTCCTTAAACAAGAACAAAATGACTGCCCTCACAGAGGAGACTGCTAATGCATTCTGTCTGCTTTCCTTTCACTTTGTGTTACGGCACTGCTTTCATAATGCAAATCCAAAATGAAGACTTAACAACAATAATGACCCCAAATCAACATTTAAATCTAGACTTCTTATTCTCATAGTTTTCTAGGGGGTTGAGATTTTCAGGGTATTGTTTTCAATTATATTTAAAATTTTAAGAAGATTCGAATAGTTTCTACACAAGAATCAAAACAGTAAAATTCATTTCTGGGTACATGACGGACTGTAGGTAGCATAATAAAATGGATAAAGCAGGCATAAGGCAGGATTGTTGGAGCTAATGCTGAATAAACTTCCTTTTCAACAACGGAAGTGCTATTTATTAATAGTTTTAGACATAATTTCGTTGCTCAACATAGTTAACGTGGAGTAAATCACCATCACTATCAAAAAAGCTAAAAAATATAAATGGATTTTAGGAATAAAAATAGAAAAACTGTTGGAGAAAACCTAAGTTTTTTGAGAGTATATGCTCCAAGAATTTGGAAAACAAGTCACTGATTCTGAACATTATTGGCAATTATTTGTTCAGACTTTACTCTGGCAAGGCCAAGTAATAATAGCTAATTATTTAGACACTACTTATTGTCATCTGTAATTCTTGAACTGGAACTATTTTTTTACTTCAAGAATTAGAATATATGGCTCTCCTATAACAGCTACTTTACAGCCTTATTTTTATTCACAACAAAATGAGACTTTCAAATACTAGATGTATTTATATAAATATCACCTGACCAAAATTCAAGCCTACAAAGAAATTTCCAGAGAAATTGCTTTCTTGCTTAGACTGTGGAAAGCAAAATTTCTGCAAAAGTGTTATCAATTTCAGAGAAGCATGTCCGATAAAGCTCTTTATGTAAAATTCTTAAACTATGTACGTTATCAAAGCGCTGATTTCAAGATTTAGGTGCCATCAAGGATCTGTTGTGCTATTATTATGTCACATGGATTCTTAATCATTTCTTTGCTATCAAGTCATCTCAAAGATTTTTTTTTGAGTTTTGAAAATAAACCAGTACTTCAACTTGTCGTTACCTAGCAATGACTTAATGTTAGAGAATTATCATTTTGTAAACACTCCTTTATTGATGAGTTTTAAGTCTACCACTGTATCTAGTTGTACTGGGATACAAGCACATAACCCTGCTAGTTCATTTAAGTAGCAGCTGAAGACAGCTCGGCTGGAGATAAGAGAATATTCAATCAGGATAACCAAAAGAGGCTCATCTACTCTTCTATTTGATCCTGTCATTACCTTGGTTTCCCTTTTTCACTGAGCAAGACCTCAAGGCTGATATTTTCCAAGTGGAATCCTTCGTCATGCTGGGAGTGCATTATTTTATTAGAAGGAACCAACTGAAACAAAGCTCAAATTTCATTTCTTTTCTAATGAATTTGCCATTTTAACTTAGAACAGGTTGTTGTTTCTTTATATTAAAGGTCAAGTCCACTATGAAAAGACAAACATATGAAGTCAAACTTACGGTGCTTTAAGCCTAGCCAGCAACCCAGAACCTTGCAGCAGCTCGCTCACTTCCTCCACCACCTCCCTCCCCCAGCTCCTGCAGAGATGGAGAGGAGAATCTAAAGAATGTAACTCCCACGGGCTGAGATAAGAACAGTCCACTAACTAAGGTATAACACAAACCACTGCTGCTACCACCAATAATAACAATGATAAAGGAAATAACCAGGGAAGAGAATACAACCGCTCAACATCCGCCAACAGATACCCAGCCCGACCCGAGCAGTGATCTAATCCTTCCAGGTAACTGCCCCCAGTTACACCCTGGGCATGATGTGCTGTGGTATGGAATACCTCTTTGCTTATTTTGGGTCAAGTGTCCTGTTTCTGCTTCCTCCCACCTTCCCATCCTCTCTGGCAGAGCATGAGACTCAGAAAGTCCTTGGTCAGAGTAAACATTACTGAGCAACAGCTAAAAACGTCGGTGTTATCAGCATTGTTCCCAGCCTGAAAGTCAAAACCACAGCACTGCACCAGCTACTAAGAAGGAGAAAAATGACTGCTACTGCTGAACTCAGGACAAAATTGGAAAGTCTAAAAAGGACGTGGCTCTGGAAACTTCCCACTCCTCAGTATTCCTTAGGCCACACTGAAGGTGGATTTCCTCTTCTGTCATTTCCTTTTGAGCTGCAAGCTCAAATGCTCAAAAGCTTCATGTTCTAAAAGACTTCTGTTTTATAGAATCACTAAATAATCTACTACCAAAAAGCGACTTCAAAAATGGGCATCAGTTCAGGTACAGGATCACAGAATCACAGAATTGTTAGGGTTGGAAAGGGCCTTAATATCATTTAGTTCTAACCCACCTGCCGTTTGGCAGAGACACCTCAAACTAAACCATGTCACCCAAGGCTCAATCCAACCTGGTCTTGAACACTGGATGGAGCATTCACAACTTCTTTGGGCAACCCATATAACCATTTTGGAGACCCAATTGTACCCAATTTCTATATTGACATATTTTAATGGGTTCCTTTGAATGCAAAATTCATTACATATATTACTAAAATATCTTTTGGACTGCAATAATAATTGAATAATAATCCTTGGAAGACTGAGACACCTCCATAGAAAGAAAAATATTGCCAGCCACAATGGACAAAGCAGAATCAGCTAAAATAAAAGAATTCAGTTATATGAAGTAACAGCAGCATCTGACTTGTCACATGTGAGTGATATAAAAATACATTTTCACATTCCACACTTGTCCTGGTTTTGGTTGTCATCATTTTTTTTCCTTCTAGTGGCTGGTGTAGCGCTGTGTTTTTGTCTTTTGTCTGAGAACAGCACTGATAACACTTCAGTGTTTTAGTTGTTGCTAAGTAATGCTTACTCTGCCAGCGAGGAGGAGCGCAAGAAGCCGGGAGGGAGCAGAGACAGGATGCCTGAACCAAACTAGCCAAAGGTGTATTCCATACTACAGCATGTCACGCCCAGCATATAAACTGGTGAAAGCTGGCTGGAAGGGGCTGATCGCTGCCTGGGGACAGGCTGAATATCAGTCAGCGGGTGGTGAGGGATTGTATTGTGCATCGCCTGTATTTCTTGGGTTTTATTTCTCTCTCTCTGTTGTCTCATTGTTATTATTATTGTTGTTATTGTTAATCCTTATTATTATAGTTTATTTCAGTTATTAAACTGTTTTTATCTCAGCTTATGGCTTTTTTTTTTTTCTTCTTCTCCTCATCCCACTGTGGGAGAGTGAGTAGGTGACTGCATGGTACTTAGTTGATGGGCTTAAACCACAACATCACTTAATATAACACTTCATCAATTCTGGAAGGTTTCAGTCCTGGGATAGGAGATAACCTACAAAAAGAATGAAGTCAGTGTTTCCCACTTCACATGACAGCTGCTGCAATAGAATACTTATTGTATTTATACTTCATAATTTTCAATCTGATTTTTATAGCTTCATGTCTTTATGGAGTTCAAAGGGTTAGATCAGGCCTTTCTTTTCCTCAGAAGAAATAATATTACCCTGGAACAAATGCATTTTTCCCTTGAATCACAATTTTTGTTCAATATCATTGTTCAATATTAAATGAGAAGTTTTTGTGTACCAATGAAAGAGTATCCAAACACAATTCTATTAATTTACTAATATAAGCATCTAAAATGTATAATTCAGGATCACTATTCAACTATTCTATTACACAGCAAGAATTATTTTAGACTTTTGGCTAATCTGTCCAGTTAGTCTGGTTGTATGTGGAATCTAATATAAGAATATAGCTTACTTATCCTTGGAAGATATAGGTTTATTCGCACAAGCTACAAAGTTGTTTACAGTCACTTAGACCTGTAATATTAAGAGATTTTTTCAACTACCTGGCTCTAAAATTCATAGCAACCACATGATATATATACATGACTGAAACTTTTTCGCAGTCTGCTAGCTGCGGAATGAAAGGATAAGCAGTAATTGAAAATAGCAGGCATAAAGCAGAACCAGTGCAGAATGGAAAGGTTTGCATTTGCTCTGCATAATTGTAAGTAGAAGCGCTAGTTACAGGCAAAAGGGAATCATGCCCAGAAAATATATATACCAGTCCCTCACGAACTGGAAATTTTCCCTGGTCTATTCATTTCAATGGAGGCAAACATACTTGCAGCAGTGAAAGCTCTAGGCCATTTTATTGCCCAGATTCTTGTCTGAATATATCCTGTCTGCAGAGAGGATTGATATCATAGACCCAGGCTCACCTCTGACCCTGAAGATGAGTTTGCTCCCAGACAATGTGTTAATGCGTTTCGCTAATGAAATATGAGTGGCAAGTAGGATTGACGCAGAACAGGGTCATTTAACCCATTGCAAATGCTTTGCATTCTTAACTCATCTGCGTTTGTGTGGTACTGTTAGGGGAGAGGAGTATATAAGCAGAGGCATGATCAGCAAATACTTCTTGAAGAGAAAATTGTCTGCATGGCCTCTGGGAGTCTAAGAAACTGTGAAAATCCAGCCTTTATCTACTTGTTATTACATAGTTTTGACTGATGGGATTAAAAAGCAGTTTAAAAATCTGAGGGCATTATTCTGCATAGGTTTGCATGTCATATCACATAGGGCCAATTTTCTCATAATTTATTAATTTTAATTCATAAGTTAAATGAGAAAGTTGTAAACCACGGCTTTAGCTGATGTTATGAAAAATCAGTATTCTCCAGCATATCCTTTGTTCAATTATCTACACCATGAATCTCACATAAAAGTAAAGGAAACTTAAAGGAAAGGACAGGGGTTTTGCCAGAAAAAAAGGTATAGCCAAAAAAAAAAAAAAAGAAAAAAAAATGTAGTTTGTACATAAAAGGCATCTTTTTTTAAAACAAATAAACAGCCTTTTTTTTGAAAAATATGATGGTAGCCAAATGAAGGACATAGAAACAGATTCCTGGCAAACCAGCAAATGTGTGGCAAACTCAGCTACACATCAGCTCAACAGTCCTTGGCAGTGTATTTTTAATTGACTGCATGGTATATGGTGAGCAAGTGCAGTGAAGCAGAACATGTAGAAATATTTAGGAGTACCTTTAAAGGGTTTTGAATGCCAATGTAGGAAACAGTTAAAGGTTCAGAAAAGACACTTCATTAATTTCTATTTACCTCTTCTTATTACACAAATAAAAAAGGATACTGAGTCAAATTGAATGTTGGGAAGGTAGAAAAAATCATTATTTTCCACAACATATAATTAACAAATCTCATTACCCCCAGTATCACGCAAGAGTTAGGGTGACAATTTATAAAGCAGTCAGGTGCTTAAGAACACAGGTCCGTTCCAACAGGATTTGCAAAAGGAACATGGAGATTATGTAGTAAGCTTCCACTGGTTTTGTGTACTCTTCTCTGAAAGCATGATCTCCGGAGAACAGCTTACATATAGTGTGTTATGCTACCTATGTTCCTCCAATTTATATTACAGAGGAACAGAAAATACACAGACTGCCTGTGAGACATCCTGTTGTATATGGCAATACAAAAGCACCCTGGGTGTTCTCCAGGATAAAGGGCTCACAGTTTTTTAAGGCTGTTCTCTGGTCAATATGAACACCCAGCTTGAGTTCTCAAACAGCAGCCATGGTGGTGGGCTCTGATGTCTAAATCAAGAAGTTGGGCGTGTCATGGTTTAAGCTTAGTCATAAATTAGAAAAGCATGTAGCCTGCTCGTTTCCCCACCCAACCTGTCCTTCCCCCACCCCTGCCCCCCGACTCCTGGAGGGATGGGGAGGAGAATCAAAAGAATGCAATTCCCACGGGTTGAGATAAGAACAGCCCAGTAACTAAGGTATAACACAAACCACTGCTGCTACCACCAATAGTAATAA
>WYDI02003758.1:0-10145 GCA_009867235.2 Psittacus erithacus
CCTCCCCCAACACATCTAGTTTAAAGCATTCTTGACCAGTCTGGCAAGCCTCCTACCAAAACTGCTCTTCCCCTTCTATGTCAGACCAGCCCCACCAGCCCCCAGTAGGCCTGGCCTCCCAAATTGAGTCCCATGTTCTAGATACCTAAACCCCTGACTATGGCACCACCTTTCTAACCATTTATTAACCTAGTCAATCCTCCTAGCCTTTTTATGGTCCTCCCCTGTATCCTGGAGAATTGATGAAAAGACTATCTGAGCTCCAGAGCCCCTAACCACCTCTCCCAGAGCTCTGTAGTCCTTCTTTATGTTCTCCGGGCTACATGAGAGCATCTTATAAAGACTCTCTTAGATTCTGCAAGTATGTTCCATTTAAGGTCTTAAGTGTACCAGCCTCTGGCTCTGGTCTGAGAGTCAGTGCTCAATGACACGAATAAACTGAACAGAAAATGCAGTTCCTGCTGAATTCAGTGAACTGAATGACAGAATTCCAACACATGTAAAATAAGATGAAGACTTTTGGCCTCTGTTTCCTGAATTCCATTCCATGCTGGTATTCATGTTACAGGAACAAGAGGAAAGGCCAAACAATTCCATATAGGCATCTGCACAACTCCCAAGACATTACTAATAAATTGTATGGCCATCAACTGCATCCAGTTCTCAGCCCCTACAATTGCAAACTACAACAGACTGTCACTAAAAACGTTCCCTGAGAGACTGTTTTTGCATGACAGTACTGCATCCCCAATTATCACCAGAGCAGTTAAAACACAAACTGCTGAGCTATTGAAAACTTAAGCCTTGACCACACAAAGTGCACTCTTAGATGCCATTAATTCACCCATCAAAGTTTCCTTCCTCATTTTCACTTGGAAGGATACCTTGACTTTATAAAGCACATTATTCCTCCATGTAACAATCACTTTTGGGAAGGAAGCTTTGTTTGCAATCATACTCATTAAGTGGAAGAAAAGGAACTCTGAGACACCAAGATTTGCAGTCTCATTCTATTGTGTTACTAATAAGTCTCTATTTATGCTGAAGTTTATTATTTATTATAGCAAGAGAAGAAACACTATGCAGAGCATTTGAACCTATTTAAATATCTTCAAAACCTTAAAGCAGTCTGATCAGTTAACCCAAAACTTGAATTGCAGAACTGATAGTATTCTTAAAGGCAGATATTTACACCTTTTAAAGCTAAAAATGACATGACTGAAAACAATGAAATACAGATTCTTATAGTTTAAATTGGTTTCTCAGAGACACTTTTAAGATTAATTTGATATAAATACAGCTGTAATGAAAGTGCTACTTTCAGGCATTCTATTGGATTTTAATATTCTCATGGATTTTCTGCAATTCTGATTATAAGTGTTCTAAACTAAGCTTTTTTATTTAGTCTGTGTAATTAAGATTGAAAATTTGTTACCTTTTAATGAACAGTGCATCACAGTTCTTTAAAGCTTTTTATAGAATACAACAAATACAGAAGGGCAAAATTCTTCTATTTGCCTGCTTTTTAGAACTCTTAGAACACTGCTATGAAAATTTCCTCCCAACATTGGTTAAAAATAACTGATTAAGCATTTTGTATCTTCAAAGGCAGCAAAAGGTTATCAAACCAGAAAACAAAACAAATCCTCTCAAGCTATCTATAAATGTGTTTTACTGCTACAGAAAAGAATAGTGAAGATACTGACTTGGCAAGGTCAAAAGAGCCAGAAAATGTTTTCTTGACTGGTTGTTACCTCTTACACTTGTCATCTCAAAGGTAAAAAGTATAGTTCAATTCAGGCTATTATTAGGAATCAAAAAACAAACAAACAAACAAAAGTAGTAAATTAACTTCTGTTTGTACTTTAGTCTGCTGACAGAGAAGGGTAAAGGAAAAAAAACCCAACCACAATTTTGCTTTTAAACTTCAAATATCAACATTCTTCTTTTAATAATTACACTGTATTTTTCAGAAATACCCCCCAACTTTTTAAAAAAGTTGTTACACAACAAGTATGTCATAATGAGACATCCCTTCACACACACATCGTTCTTTAAATATTGCCCTGGGTGTCCTGTGTCAGCACTCCAGCAGCTGAGATAAATCACTGGATTTTTCTGACCTTGAGCAACTAGAAGTTTTCATCTGAACTGCGCAAAACTGCTCTTTTTACAGAAATCAAATCTGGAAAGCATGTAGTTTATATATAGTCTCTGCATCACCCCCCAAACAAACAAACAAAAAAAAACCCCAAACCCTAACAACCATAAAGCATACCTCTTAAAGAAAAAAGGGGAAAAAAAAAAATCCATTAACACTTACTTTACACCTTATGTAACAATCATCAATGACATTTCAAAGATAATAAAAACATGCATACATATTCAAATGTCCAAATACGGATATATATTTAAGCATAAGTGTCCTGATAGTAATATGTTTCATTAAAGGAAAAGATATCCTGCACCACTGTTGAAGAAGTTGGTTCCGAAACAGCAGAATTAGGAAGTTTTGATCTAACCGTCCAGTATCAGACACCTAGGCAGCTGTAAAAAGCAATCTGTAACTACAGAGAAAAGATTTACCTGGCAAAAGATCCAATGCAACATGAAAAGACAAACTGGAATCAATGAGAAATGAATTGGATTACTGGACAGAAGCATATTCTTGCGTGTGTTCAAACTACTGGGAAAGTAACAGAGCCAGCAGGTATAAAAAAGGCCTTCCAAATATCTGCTTACCCTTTCATGATCCAATCATAGCTATCCTGTTAATCAGGTTGGATTACATCCCAGATATTAATTTGGCAAACAAAACAGGCTGATTCAGTCTTTCCCCTTCAAATATGCTGAAAACAATCTGTCACTGATAATCTTGCCATGCATGTGCTCCTGGAAAGCCATCTGATCGATTTACACCTAATGATAGTAGAAGTCTAAACTCAAACACAAATGCCATAAGGCTTTCCCTATTCATTAATAACCTGTAAATTTATCCTCTGCTTCCCAAGGAGTGCTGAAGCACTGGCAATGGAAGGGAGACAGTTCAAAGAATTACGGACTCCTTTCAACTATAAATAAACAAATAGTGCATGCATGAAGAAAAGACTGCTGGCTTAAGAACAGGCAAAAGCATAGCTTTCCTCACTGGCTATAAAATACCTGCTCTGCTGTTGCAATTCATTTTGGCAAACAGTTTCAGCAACCTGAGCCTTCCTGATAGATTTTCCCTGTAACAATGTTGGTAACACACCAATTTCTTGTTATGCAAACAATGCTTGCACAGCAGCAACACCTTCCTTTTTGCTCATGCTGAGACCCACATGCCTCTCTACACTGACAGCTCCAGGGAGCAGGGTAGCGGCAGGTGAGAGATGGGGAGAGGACATGGCTGCATGGCTGATCCACACTGCCCATTTTTCCCCCTTTTTTTTTTTTTTTTTTTTTTCCCCCCTCTTCCCTCCTCACTTAATAAACCCATGAGTTTTCTTGCTTTTCCTGTTGTCTTGTCAATCCCATCAGGCAGGTGGCTGTGGAGTTACTTGGCTACTGGCCCCAATCAACACTCTGCAGTGCATTACTACGTCCTTTGGGTTTACATTCTTTCTCTTCTCCTTTGTTGTGGTCATTCTGTTAAGCATAGTCATAGCATCAGTTAGATTGGAAAAGACCTCTCAGATCAAGTCCAACCATTACCTCAGCACTGCCAAATCCATCAGTAAACCATGCCGCTAATGGCCTCATCTACATGGTTTTTGAACACTTCCAGGGACAGTGATTCCACCACTTCTCTGGGAAGCCTGTTCCAACACCTGATCACCCTCTCAGTGAAGAGATTTTTCCTAATATCCAATCTAAACCTCCCCTGTCACAGCTTCAGGCCATTATCTCTTGTCCTATCATTTGTTACTTGGGAAAAGGGACTAACCCCCACCGCACTACTACCTCCTATCAGGTCATTTTAGAGAACAATAAGGTCCCCTCTGAACCTTCTCCCAATTAAACAACCCCAGCTCCTTCAGCCATTCCTCATCAGACTTGTGCTCCAAGCCCTTCACCAGCTTCACTGATCTTCTCTGGACCCACTCCAACAATAAGCAGTATTTTGGTTTAGATCACTGTTTTCAGACAGTCTCAATTCCTGAAAAGAATGCCCACAGCAAGCCAAATCCTGTATGATGACTGAGTATCAACAGTGGAGGTTCATAGAAAGGAACAGTTACAGAACCCCATCCTCTGGAGCCAAACATGGCTATGCACAGATGGATGTATTTCCAGCCAGGGCAAAAAAAGCAAACAAACAAAAAAAAACTTTAGGCATAGAGTCCCTTCTAAAGTGCATATGTGTCCAAGAACTGAGGCTTCTGTACGGAAAATAAACATTTCCAAGTCCAATGTAGTTCATACAATACATCCAAGATTTACTATCTTGACATAAATAGTCAAGGAAAACTACTTCATTTATTTTCATTCTCCTCAGTCCCTGTATTTTCTCTTTTAGGAAGGTTTTGTCATTTTCTAAAATATTAAATTAACCAAAGAAGTTGAAAGCATCTATAGATTACAACTTGTGTTTTTATTTTACCTTTTGGAGAACTGAGAAAGACAAGTTAGCAAGTGTTCTATTAATGCAGTTCTGTTAAGTTCAATAATGTGCAACCTGTGTATCAGTTAATACATGAAATGCTTTCCTGTAATTTTAAAGAAAGAAAATCAGAATGTATTGGCTAGGACTCAGGAATAGAAAATTAAAGAAAATATATATATATACCCCAGTTTAATGTGACAATATCTGCAAGATTACTTGTCTAATAAAAAGTGGATCAGAAAGCCTGATGCATAAGAGAAGTAAGAAAAATATGTATTTTCTAAATGGTGCCATCTGGGAGCTTTATGCAAGAATAAATACTCTTATCGGCTGGATAACTTGTGATTCTCCATGAGTGCAGAACGCTAAGTGGCTTCCCGCAGTGGTCTCATTATATAAAGTTCTCCTAGGAGTTATTCTGCTGTATATTTCTGCCCCATATCCCAACAAACATTGACCTACTCCATTTATTGTCATCATGGCTAGATTTCACCTAGCTTAATGAACTGATTATACATTTCCAAACACAGAAAGCACATTTTGAGCAAGAATAAGTGAAGCCAACCAATAACAACAGCTTGTAACAAAGATTTAAGTTGAATGCCCAGCACTTTAAAACTCAGGCTAATTACTTATATATGTAAAATCAGAGGTAATACAAATTCTACACACCTTTTTCCCTTCCCCTTTGCCTTCTCCCCAAACTGACCTTAGCTTTAAAACTTTTAAAAAATATATCCAGTTAAAATATTAGAGTTATATCAGGCTACTAACATCCTGTGAGATTATATTTTTCTACATCCAAAAAAAATGGTGAAGTTCCAGATTACTAAAATAGGTAGTGACAAAGAACATGAGGCTCAGCTCAAACAGATAAAGTGAAAAGCTTTTTTAATCATGAAGATGTATAACTTTAATTTCTGCACTGTTGAAATTACAAACCTTATTCCATAAGGAAAATTCAATATGAGAGTTAAAAAGTAGTCAAAATGGCTACTGGTTGCAGGCATAGCTCTGTTCATATCCTATGCTTGGAAACATTTGCCTACAAAAACATCCCTAGCTGCTAGCAAGAAGCTGAGAATAAGTTCATGTTACAGCAATTTTACCACACTGCAAAGCAAAACCTCTCCTGCTGCTGTGACAAGCAGAGCGCATGAGATGGCGTCCATCTCCACATGCACAGTCATACAGGCTAGAAACAGCCTACGTTGTCTTTTGCCTCTGTCAGCTCATACTGAAATACAGGCTTTTAAAACTGCATTTTAGCATATTTTCTATGTAATCTGAATGAAATCTACATATTTCTTATCTTAAATAAAGGTCACTAACTTCCAGCTATGTTTTTGGTTAATGTGTCTTTGAATTCTTACTATGTGGTAAAAGCACACAAAGGCATTTAAAAAACCCCCAAACATAAAGAGGAAAAAAAAAAAAAAAGCAAACCTATTACCCATTAAAAGCCTAGTGCCTAGTGGCTTTGGCACCCTTCATTAGTAGGGAACCCCAGCTTCTTCTGTAGTTACCAGTCTGGATGTGTAAGAACAAATGACCTACCTGCAGTCTCCAGACTATAACCTGCAGGCTTTCTGTATTCTGATGACCTCAGGGTGTGTCCATTACACTTCCAAGTGCTGTTTACAGAATTATTTTCCTTTCCTTAGCCATTCCCACAGCACATCCCTGCTCCCAGTGACGCAGCTGTTGGGTGGGAAATGCTGGGTTCACTGAGGGGACACCACATGACCTCTGAGGGTGGGAGCCAGCACTGGCTGTGGCTAGCCAAAACCAGTTCCAGCCAGCCCCGACCCCCCTGCAGCCCTCACTGCGGGCTCCATCATAGCTGCCCTGCTCCAAAACATCATCCTGGCAGTGAGGTGCACGGCTCCCTCCCGCAGGCCAACCCAACTGGCCCTGCTGCCCTTCACCTCATCAGAGGAACTGGGATGGACTCAATTCCCAGTTTATGCATTAGTATTTTCCTCAGCGATTGAAGGGTTGTGTCGGTAGGCAGTAAGTTAAATGAAAGAAAGATCCCTGACTCGATAGTTTTGCTCAAAAGAAAGAGACAACTTTGTTCGCGTCAATGTAAGAGTTCCCTCCCCCTCCAGTGTTCTTTAGACCAGGTCCAAAACCAAAACCAAAACCAAACAACAAAACCTCAAAAACCTAAGAGACTTCCCCCAGCCTTACAGCAGGAAACATAACAAAAGGTCACAGTCTGAAAGTGCTGCCATGGCCCTGCTGGGGTTTTACTCTGTGCGCTCCTAGAAACTGCAGGAGACAAAGTGAACAGAATCAACTGCTTTTTCTTGTTACTCAGTCTCTCCAGCTATTAGGGTTAGCAAGCGCCACAGCGAAAACACAGAGCTATCTGAAAAAGCAGCAATTCTACTCCATCCTTCTTCATAAAGCCTCCTGCATCCTAAATTGAAAAGCAAGAAAGAAGATAGGGAAGGAAGTATCTACTTCAAACTTAACTTTTCTTCAAAGCACCAATGATCACCTTGGTACAAATATAAAATATTACACACTGAGATACAGTTAATGTATTTAAACCCACGTCATCTTGGCCTTGGTATCTGGCCAAAGAATCATTGCAAAGAATCTGGTAGGTCAGATAAATAACTGAAAATTATGTAGATAACGTAACTGCTAAGGTCAACTATACCTTATTGATAGGGGTTATGAAAAGCTTGCACTGCCAGAAAACAAACACACTATGTAGGAAAGTTTAATTCATTCACAAATACTGAGAAGATCCAAGACCTGTTCCTATTCACAGCATGTTAACAGATATGTGCTCTCCCCTTTTTCATGTAACTTCAAAAGCCAGTTCCTCTCTGTGCTTTTATACATGTTGACAAGTTAATAGTCAGATGTAGGCAAAGATTTCAACATGGCTTTAGTCTCCCAGAAATTCTTTTTTAGTTAATTTTGGCAGATAATTAGCGTCAGACATAAGTTCTCCTTCTCCACTTGGCTGTTTTGTTCCCTCTCCAAACATCTGAGAATTTCAATTTTATATTTAGCTGAGTATTGAAGCAAAAGACTCCCTTGTCCACAAGTGATATTCAGTTCATTGCATGCATGCAAAGTACATATAAATATATTCCAAAGTAACTTGTGCATACATTTACTTCAGTGAAAATACATGTTTTTCTTAATTTACATAAAGATATTAGATATTTCAGAATGCTGTATCTAGCTTAGTGAGCTTTATTTAGGAGTTACTGGCAGGAAGCCATCACATATTTAATGCAATTTATCTCAAAGCAGAGGAAGTTCAAAAATTATGGTGATTGTTTTCTGGTTTTTAAATTCATATAATGCAAACATCAGGGCTGAATGTAATAGCAGATAAAGGCAAGTTTTAATGCCATTTAATGCTCTGATGTTAAAAAGGCTAGAAAGAGAATCAGCTGAAGGGCATGACTTCCAATCCTGGGAAATGATAAAAATTAGCACTGTTTTAAAAAAAAAGGTTTTGTTGAGTATTGGATTTAGACTGCAATCAGATTTTTTAAATATATATATATATATAGTCATGGTTTTTTAAACTTCAGTCTACTCAATAAAAATTGACATTTCGAAGGTACCAACTACTCAAAAGGCTCACTGAAAAGTCCCTCATTCCAGAAAGTTTTTCTCAAATGACACTAAAATTAACAGTACCACAGAAAATACATTGTTGTATTCTTCACAGGCATGTAACAAAAATTTGCCAGTTTGCTGACTGATGCCCTCAATAAAATTTGTTTACAACACAGGCTAATCTATGTTGCAACATGGATTACATTTCTATTCTGCCTGAACAGGAACTAAGTATTTCATCAGTATTAAAGGACTTCGGAAAAAGAAATGGTGTACCTTTTCTATGGTTCTTTCTTCATTCTTTGACACCTTCCCCCAGGAGTTTTAGTATGAAAAAGTTGTCCTTAAAAGAATAAATAGCCCCTTCAAGAACTAATTTGCTACACAGCCACAGAATTATAATTTTAAGATTTACCTAACTGTATTCAAAATGAGTATTTGAAAAAAATCTTCTCCCAATAAAGATAATTTATGTGCAACAGCAATCATATTTACACATAGCAGTACATGGTTAGAAAATTTAATGGTTAAAGTTGCAACACACTGGCAAAATGACAAAATGTAGTAAACCCTTTCTTTAAACAATCTGCCTCTAGTATAATAAATCTGCCTTCTAGTATAATAAATATACTATCTGTGTCCCATATGTGTGCATTCAGCATATGCAAAAGTCACACAGCCAAACACACTGACACTTCAGCGGGAAATCAAATTATTGTTTTGGCACTTCTGTCACGCCTGTCATTTCAATTCCACTTTATCAAATTACAGATTGCTAGATAAAGTTGGATGAAAGGGAAAGACAGACACACACACACACAGAGGAGCAATTGTCATCACTTCAGTTGTGAAATTCCATAATTGCATGTCAGTGTCAGAAAGAACAAGAGAGCAGTAATAGGACTGACATGATGATCATTCAAATCAAGCTTTCCAATAAGACTTTGCACTGTGTCAAGCTACATGCCAGGAATTGGACTGGATTTCTGAGTATTTCCTCACATTAGAATTGTCAATATTTATCAAGTTGACTAATGCTGTGTGTTAAGTTCTAGGGCAAATTTCTGCTACCTGTTTTCCCTAAGTAGTGCTTTTACTAGTAGAACATAAACTTTAAGACATAGGAGAGAAAAATAATTTTCTTTTAGAAATATCACTAAAAGTAACATGAATAACAATATATTATACCTGAACAACTTAGACTATAGGTCTTAGTCAAGTTTCTGAGTTTCAGGGTACCTGAAATGCCACAAACCTTGAATTCAAATCATTGTGGAGGAGTCAGCCATGGATTTCAAGTAGCTTTTATAGTAATAAACAACCAACCCACCACCACCTTGTCTAATTTTACTTTTTTGTGGAAGCTGTGAAAACTTCCAGCTCTGTACTGAGGAATATTCAAAAAGCAACATGCAAATCTGACTTACATGATCCAAGATGTCAGTGAAACCTCTGACATACTGTGACAGGCAGATACTATTCTTGGAACAGCTCATTATTCTCACCTCTGGGTTACTCTCTCTTGGTTTTGAATTCTGTGGTCAATCCTCTATATTTTATGAGGACATGTCATATGATGGTCCATTAATACTCCTTACTATCTGGTACCACCATTACAGAGGCAAAACAAACAGGAATCATTTGTTCACTCTCGCACACACCAGAAGGGTCATTAATGTTCAAAACTTCCTTAGATTCACTTCCTCATATTCACGATGGGAAGCTCCTAAACAGTATAAAAAGGGATTATGATGAAAAGAAACAGTATATATTCATATCTTAGATGCCAATAGTTAAGTCAGTCCTTCCACGATGCTTCTTACCAGCACCCATCATCAATTTTTGATACCCTTATTAATTGCCTCCCAGAGTAACTGGAAGAACAATTGTCCTGGGTTCAGCAGTAGCAGTCATTTTTCTCCTTCTTAGTAGCTGGTGCAGTGCTGTGTTTTTGATTTTTTGG
>WYDI02003760.1:4958-17813 GCA_009867235.2 Psittacus erithacus
TATTATTGGTGGTAGCAGCAGTGGTTTGTGTTACACCTTAGTTACTGGACTGTTCTTATCTCAACCTGTGGGAGTTGCATTCTTTCAATTCTCCTTCCCATCCCTCCAGGAGCTGAGGAAGGAAGGGGGGGGAGAGTGAGTGAGTGAGACCGTGTGGTTCTGATTTACGGCTTGGCTTAAACCATGACATTGTCCATTACTGCATGGAAGTCCCCCTTCAGCTTTCCTGTAGGCCCCCTTTAGGCACTGGAAGCAGCTCTAAGGTCTCCCTGGAACCTTCTTTTCTCCAGGTTGAGCAACACCAGCCTTCTCAGCTCTTACTCTTTTCTAATTGTTTTGAAAATGTCAGTGGTGCTGTGGAGCAGTTGTTTTCACGTTATTTTTTAAGTTGTGAAAGCCATGCATTCAGGACCTTTGGCAATATTTTTCAAAGCAGCAGGAAGTACAGATGGGAATATGAATGCTGTCGCAGTGTATGTTTTGGGACAATATGATCGTGCTTTACCAGCAAGGTCAGTTTTGTATCAAGGGTTCATTTACCTAACCTCTGTGCCTGTGTGTTCCTTGTAAGAGAGCATGTCTTTCTGCCTTGGTTGTGATGTTCAAGTTTAATGGGACAGGTAGCCTGATGTACAGGACTCACAGGCTTGGCCTGAGACTGAGGAGCTAAAGATCACACAGCCCAACACATTTGTGATTGAAAATGGCTGGCAAACGAAAGACACCCCTCTAAGGACAAGCCTCATTCCTGTCATGATGTAAGGAAGAGGTCAGAGAGAAGGAAGCGCAGTGCAGTCAGCTGGTGATGCAACTGCTGGCTTGTTGTGGCAAGCGCTGGTGCCATACCACCGTGGCGGAGAATGGGTGTATGTGTTGGAGCTGGCAAGGTGAAATAGCAGCTGGCCACTAGCATGGGCTGCTCACCCACACTGCAGGACCTGGCTGCAGAGGCTTGTTTCACAGGTCCCTTCTGGGTGGCTGTCAGGGTAGATGCTCTTCGTACTGGCTTTGCGAGCTTTAGCCTTGTTCAGTAAGAAATTGTCTGGGTACTTGGGGTCGCTATTGCAAGATGGGAGCAAAAGACCTAAGCATCTCCTTGTGTGGTTCTTTTTCCTTTACTGAAGGTATATCAATGCCACTTGTTATTGTCATGTGTATGCCCAGAAGGAAAACATCTTCATTGTTTATGACTGTAAGCCAGTGTGGTATCCCAGTGCCTGAGACATTTGGTAACATAAACTTACAGCCCAGTTGTGGGTGCTGCTGTGTTAAGGCTGATCATCCCTCTGTGTCTACCGCTACCAATTTCTCAGCTTTACTAGGTTAACTTCACTAATGTCTAGCAGAATTATCTATTTGCTGAAAATTGTAAACAAATATTAAAAAATCCCCAACCAATCATAAATCCCCAAACAACCCCAAAACCCACCACCAACCCCTCCAAAACAAAAGTTTCATTTAACATGTGTCTTGTTACCACCGACCTGGGATGAGTAATAACTGTAAAAGCAGTTATACAGACAAACCCCAAGGTAGCACTGACCTTAAGTGTAAGTTAAGAGTGAGCCCGTAGCAATGCATGGGAGCAGGGACTTGTGAGCAGTCAAACCAGGCATAGGATAAGCTCCCAGTTGCCTGAAAGTAATGAACTTAGTTAGAGAAAAATACTTCTTATTAGTGGAGTGAAGTTTCAGTTATTACAGGTGTTTACAAAATCTGGTTCATTATAGTAAAGGTAAAAGGAATTTAAATGGAATGAGTCAGGTGAAGTAATTCATGTTAGTGGGCTTGAAAGTGAACAGCACAAAGCACAGACAGCAGACTGAAGAAGCAATTCTACATTGCTGAGTAAATAGCACAAAGGTTCTTGTAATATGTCTTGACTAGAGAAATATTGATTCTTCTAGATTAGTTCTGGCAATTCGACTAGTCTCCTTGTTTGTTTATTTTAAACGAAGGTAGCCTGGTTTGCTAGACTCATTGTCTAGAAATGTGTTCTGTATTAACACATCATGTGGAACTGCGGGCACTTTTTAATATCCTTGAATATCTGATTTTTTTGGCATACAATCGCAGACGAACTAAGGATAATTCTGGCAAATAAGAATGAATCATAACAGCATAAATGCTGCTTCCCAAACCAATATTCTGCCTGACTGTGGGGCTTGTGAAGAGCAGTGCCAAGCTAGAAGTGGTGACATCCAGAACTGGAGTATGGCACACAGGCTTTATTCAATATGAGGCTTTGGTACAATAAACACCTGTGTTTACTAATTAGCTTCTAATTTTTCAAATGATGGGGAGCAGTTTTTGACTTGGCAGGCAAACTGTTCTGAAATGCTGCAGCCTCCAAGAGAAATGGGTGCTCACTTTTATACTAGTAATTTCACATTTCACATCTCTTTCAGTGCTTTATAACTGTGCCAGGTAGCAGAAAACATCCTTCATGTAATGTTGTACATATTTGACAGAAGTGGGAATGATGTAGTGGAATGTGCAGAGATGTAGAAATTTCCATGCAGGCAGCTGGGAAATGTCCTGTGATCAGATTAGTATCGGTACTGTGGCACTTGTAGGACTGAAATAGTACTCGCAACATCAGAACTTTTTAATGTCCTTTTTTCCAGTTCAGCTTACATGAGACAATGATAAAAAGAGCAGCGAGCATCTGCAAAAACTCCTGTGCTTTTGCCATTGGTTGTGGAGCAGTCCTCATGCAAAGTAGCTGTCTGAATTTTGCTGGTGCAGGGCAGGTGCACGTTTTCAGTGGGATAGTCATTTGAAGGATCCCTGCAGCCTTCAGTAAAATGATATTTAGGTCACCTCCCTCTCAAACACTGTGTTAAAAGGCTAGTGTCCAGAAGAAACTGAACAAGTGAAACTGAATCATGACAATACTACCCTGTGCTGGTTTTCTAATCTTTGCTGGCGGCATCTTTCAGAGACCAGAGACTATGTGTAGAAGGGTCCCGTGCTCTATAGAATTCATAATGGTTTGAATTAGCTGTATGTGCTACAAGAGGCCTATTTAGCAGTAAGATGCCAAACTACCAGGAGATGCAAGATCTTAACAAACAGGGAAAGCTGTAGATGTTTCTTTTCATGTTTTCCTCTTACATGGATTTTAAGATAGGTGGGCTGTTTGCAGAGTAGCTGCTGCTCAGTTTCCCAGCTGAATGGCCAGCAATAGCCTGAATTTTAACCAAGTGCAGACTTCCCACTTCTACATTAATGTTTGCGGGAAAAAAAGTGTTCTGAAATTCATTAAGATTTCACCATATCTGTAAGTGCACATTCCTGTGCAGGCAGTTCAGCTTTATGTTCAAAATGTGATCTTCAGATTTGAGTTGGGGAGAACTTTTTTCTCTTCTTTTTTTTTTTTTTTTTGGTGGTTTTTTTTTGTCAGTTGGTTTCTTTGGGGAGAGTGCGTGTGTTATGTTCCATTTACACTGAAAAGATTGTGTGGCATGTGGCTGCTGCCAGTACTGGTATTCGGACCAGAAGGGGCTGGTGGTGTGATCTTGTCTGACAAAACAGAGCAAAAAACTTTGTCCAGCCTGTATTTGTTTTTGCTATCAGTCTGCTTGATAGTTTGCTGTTATCTTTTTAGAAAGATACCTGCTTTTGTGTACATGCAGAATGAGACTGACCACAAGGATAATTATGAATCTACACTGGTAACAGCCCTGTGAAATATTTGTCAGTGAAATAATCTGAAAGAAGTGTAGCCATTGTGTTCAGGTTGAAACATGCTGCTGATGGCAGCTCAGGTGAAGGAGAGAGGATGCAAGTTGGATCCCATACAAGGAAGAAGGGGGATGATGTGGGCTCTTGCCCAGGTATAGCTCTACCTTTCTTGCTTTCTTCCCCTTTGGGTTGTGAATAGCAGACTGCACACAGCACTGTATGAAGCAGTACTGCGCTAAGCATCCTCATCTTCCTCTGCAGGATCAAGCTCCCTGGTGCAATTCAGGCTGCCAGTTCAGCTTACATGAGCTGACTGAGGAACCGTTTGGGTTGTGTACCTGTTGGCTTTCCAAACCACATTTTTCACTTGTTACTCCTTCCTGGTTGCAGAACAGTAGGGTTCTATTGTAAGCTCAGTAACAGTTCGTCACCTAGCAGAACACTTATTGCTTCTGGTTTTAGTATTTTTATGTCTCTCCCTGTCTCCCCTGTATTGGAAATCTTCCACATCCAGATACTTCGGCTTCCACTTTCCCTTCCCCTTCATGTGGCCCCCACCTCCTTCCTCTGTCAAACTACAGAAAACTTGATGGTGGAAGCATAGACTTCCTATAAAGAAATGTCTAGAGGAGGCATCCTTGTCCATGTGACAAATGTCATTCAGGTGACAGAAGGCTCAAGGCCAGTTTGGACAGAGCCTTGGGTGGCATGGTTTAGTGGGAGGTGTTCCTGCCTATGGCAGGGGGGTTGGAACTAGACGATCTTAAGGTCTTTTCCAACCCTAACTATTCTATGATTATATGACAGAAGGCTGGTTGGTCTTTCTCACTTGTCACAGATCTGTCAAGAAGTATGGGGACCATAAAGTTACAGTTGTGTGACGTATATTCTGCTTCTCAGCTGTCTTCTAGAGCATCCTTTCTCCTTTCTGGTAAGCTGTCAGCAGTTAGCAGCTTGGAGGTACATTGGTGGGGTGAAATAATGCAAATGCTCTTCTGGGAAATTTCTGGATTTAGTATAGCACAGGGGAAAACATTCCTGCTGTCTCTCCTCAGTTTTGCAGCTGTGATTCTTACAGCATATGAATAGCTCTGATGTCATCTGGGCCCTTGTTTTACTGGGTTATTCATTTACTTATTTAATAATCATGATAATAACTAATTGTATTTCTTTAAGCTTTTCCATCCTTGCAGTTACAGGTTGCGGTAGCAAATACTGGAGCAGAACCATGAGGCGTAAGTGAACAAAGCAGGCATACTGAGTCTTGTGTCTCTCCTAACCCTGCTCTTGGGAGAGGGTACGTAAGGGGAGGTGATGGATTTGCTGCTGGCCAGCCCCTGTCCTCTCCTGGTGGTTCACTTGCACCAGTGATCATCTGTTATTGTGGATGCAATCATAGGATAAATCATGTTGCTCCTCTAGTATTTTATACCTAAAATTTAAAGTAGCTCAGCACTTCTTTAAAGACACACTTCCAGTTTCCTCCCAATTAGTATGCAGTACTTCAAAGAAAAGCTTTGAACTTGGGCAGGGGCTTGCAGCCCCACACACAGTGTTTGCTGAAACTTCGTTTAGCAGCAATCAGAAGCTTCTCCTTATTCAGCCACAGCACATTTGCATGTTGACAGATATCTCGTGGTTGGCTCTCTGTTTCTTATGTTTGAAGGTTGATTTTTTTGCATAATTTTCCATCCAGAAAGCAAAGTGTATCATTCATCTTACAACACTTATCTCAGATGATTGCAGATGAGATGACTTTTGTTTATCCTTTATTTTGCATTCCTGTTTTAACAAGTAAGGAAACTGTGTCACAAAGCAATTTTCAGATTGACACTATCTCTCTAGAAGGAAATGGGTCCGTAGGTTTCACAGCTTGGTGTGCCGATGCACTTACACTGCTGAAATTTCTCTTGTAGTTTATTTTTGTCTGAATACAAAGGATGAATTCCCGCTTGCCTCAAAAATTCAACCACTTGGAGTGAAGAGGAGCATTTTGCATAGTCGTAGGGATGAGTAGACACTACTGAGGTTTTTCTTAATCATCAGAGACTAAGATTGGCAACATTATATAATTACGTAACATTGATCTATTTTATACAATACAAGAGGCCTGTTACTCAAATAATTTTGTACTAATAGGACTTCTGTTAGATAACTTTTTGTTTGTTATATAAGAGCTTGTATTACAGAGTCACTATTTGAATGCCAGCACTATAATTTTAGAATTGCTTTTATAATAGAAATACCAAGTAAGCCTTGCTCCCAAGTATAGGCAGTTATTGCACTATCCTAATTATTATTTTTTCTTTTTTCTTTTTTTTTTTTTCTTTTCCCAAATGAGGCCTCTTGATAACTGCTACTTTGGGTTTGTTTCTTATTTATAAAATTCTAAGGCTGTCTTTTGCCCAGTCATATACCATTATATGCATTTTCTGTAATGAAAAAGTATTGATCAGCGATCTTGGAAACTGGTGGTTGAGCTTCACCTACAAAAACATTGCAAATGCTACTTTACGGACTCTCCATGCCTGGAGCCCTCCTGTCACATTGAACTACGTGTGTGTTTCTCTTGGGGTTTTTGTATTTCTTTTAATATAATTTAATATAATTTTATTTCTGTAATTGAGTAAGAAAACAGTGTGAGCAGTCTCAAGGGGAGATTGGGGAACACAGTCGGTAAAAATTCCTTTGGAGCCCGCAGAAACTAACTGTTTTTGCAGCTGTTTGTTGCAAGGAGTTTAGTTGCAACCTCTCTCCTTCACTCACAAAGAGGTAGATAGTAGTAAGACTTTTATCTGTGCAGTCACTTGAGAAGTGTGGTTGAGCTATAGGTGAGGTTGAAAAAGGTTTTACAATAGACTTGGACTTTGCACAGGGTTTAAGAGGGCAGGAGGACCTATAGACAGTGCATAGAGACCACCCAAAATTTTCCTTTAATTCATGAATGCTGTGATGCTTCTGTCCTGATTGAGAAGTTGGTTTCCACTGGACCCTATTCACCATATTTTCCTGGAGTATGTCATATTTATTTGGTGTGTGCTTTTAAACTCAGAGGCGGCAGCTTGTATTCTTTTTTGGTTTTGGCCAAATAACTTCAGGTATTGTATGTTTCTCTTATTGTAAAAACTTTCCATTTGTTGTATTTTAAGTGGTTTTGTACTCTTTTCTCTTTATTGAAACCTCCCAAAATCTCTCTGGCTCCACTTGCAAGGCAGCTAAGGGTTTAAGAGGAGCTGACAGCATGTTACAGCTTTCTTTAGTGCTGCTGCTACAGTTTGCTTAGAAATGGAGGCATAAGGTGGCTGCAATTACCACTTTAATCTTTCTTTAGCTCTTAAGGTAGATTTTGTTTGGATTTTGTTTCTTTTTGTTTCTTGTAGAGGCTTAACTCGGGTGAGGATCAGATAAACCAGTGAAAACTATGCACAAAGGGCTGTGTTGGTACAGTGTTAGGTGAATAGGAATCACACTCTTGCATCCAACTGTTGGTGTCCCTGTCTGGACATTGCATCAAGTCTCTCTTTATCGGGACTGTCCAGATTGTGGTGCAGAACAGCCAGACAGGCCCTATAGCCTTAATGGCACCAGTGGTACCGTGTTCCTGCCACCTGGGTGGGGTGTAGCTGCTACCACCTTATTTCTTTCCTTCTCTGGTATCTCCTTTTTGTTAACCAAGCTCCTGGAGTGTGCCTGCTGTGGCTCAGACCTCCCAAAAGCCCTGAATTTGGAGCAGGGAGAAGAAAGAGAAAATACTGTTATTTAGTTGGGTAGAGGTCTCCTTGGAGACCTGCAGAGAAGGGTGAAGGGCAGTGGTGTCCCAAGTCCCCCTTCAAACAAAGCACCCGCAAGCCTGCTCCCCCGCTGGCTGCAGAGTCCCTTTCTTTAGACTGTGCAGTTCAAAGATGTCCCTTTATCATGCCACAAAGTCGAGTGGTCCTTCTGCCCTGCAAGGACTGTACTGTGGATGCAGACCAAATTCTTTCTTTGCCATGGTGTTCTCTCAAGTCCGGTGTTCGCTCTTCATGCAGAAAAGACACGCTTTGCGGGGGGGTGGGGGTGGGAGGAGGTTTCTTTGTGTTAAAAATCTAGATTTTGTTCAAATCTTTTTGTCAGCTGTTAGTAAAAGAAGTGTCAAGCAGCGGTGCTGAGAATACATACCTCACCACACGAGCGAATCCAGTTGATTGTAGCCTGGTAATTTGCTGTAAGAAGATTATTGGATTACAGCAAAAGCTTGGTTTGTCAGCAACACCACCTGACAGGAATATTTATTGAGGAGTATTACCTATTTTAAATATTAGTCCACTTATGCCTCAGTCATACCTTCGTTCTTGAGGTAAGAGGGGCTTTTTCAGTAGGCTGTTCTGTGAAGTCATGTAATGGAGAGGACACCCAGCTTTTTTTTGCCTGCTGCTGAGCAGGCTCTTTTAGTAGCTGCAATGCTTCCAGATTTACCTCAATGTGCTTTTGTCATCATAATCCCTCCTACATGTCAAGACTGATTTGCGTTCCTGGGCAAGATTCACATCGTCCATTTTTGCCGTTCCATTTCTCCTTTTTTTTTTTGTGGTGTTTTTGTTTGTTTGTTTTATTAAGCAATAACAAATTGGGAAGATGTTGGTAAGCCAGTCAGGTATATGCTTGCTAGCCGGAATCTGTGCTACTCTCATCGCCCTGGCTTTAGCCTATTACTTGTATTGGTAAGTTCGGTTTTTGTGTTGCGACTGCAGTGTTGGCTTTTTCTTTAAAATGCTTTCTTGGAGTAGGCTTAGAGAGTGGTGGTCCTTTTGAAGTGCTCTAGAAGGCTCATGTAACGTGGGATACCTTCCCTGATTTGTGCTCGTACCCTCTTGTTTTGTCATGATACTTGGTTTTGCCATTGTCTGAGGGTTTTATGTTTTTATTCAGCTGAGAGCATAGTAGCTAAGGATGCGATAGCACACATTGGGTAAGATGGCGATTTTGTTTTCCCAGTTTGTTGTGAGAGCATTCTTAAACTTCTTTTGCACTTACATTGTGTTTGTGCTTTGTGTTCGCATGGCTGTTTCTCTGGGCATGCAACTTGGGAATTAGGCTGCGACAGGCTCACAATGCATTAGGGTGTTTGCGGGGCAACCTGTGTCCTTAGTACTTTAAAATAAATGTTTCAGGCAGGTGCAGATTAAAGACTGCAATAGCTTTTCCCACCAACAGGAGCTCAGCAGGTTGCTTCCTCTTGAGGATGAGCTGAGGCCCAGAAAAGTGGTGGTATGGAGCAGTGGGGAGTATTCACCATGCTTGAGGAGCATGTGGTGATGGACCTTTGTGGGTTTGGGGAAGGTAAGAGCCATGCAGGGCTGCCCTAGATTTCTGAGCTGGGTCTGTTTCTGTGTGTCTCTACGTATGTCCAAGACTTTCAGCCAAAAGAAACCTCAGAACTTCTTAGAGCTGCATCTGGAGCAAATAGCAACTTACAGAAATCTGAGTGCAATCTGTGAATTAGTTTTAATGAAAGAATTACATGTCACTTCAATTGTAAAAAGAAAAGCCTGCTGGAGTTGTAATTAGTATGCTTACAACTGGAAACCTTTCTATGAGGTGTGATGTTGCTGAGAACAAGTCTCCAGCGTAACGTGGGCTCTTTTACTTGTTTTGTAAGTCAGTGAAGAGGCAAATAAATGAAATCAGTGGGGTGATCTCGGCTTTGTTTTTGCCAGGCAGTTATGCCTGTACTACTTACACACACAGAGGATTGTAGGCTTGTATGTGTGCACTTCTAATATTAATTAGTTTATTTACATTTAAGCTTTACAGTGAATCTCTGCAGATAATGTAGGCTTTCAGCTATATAGTGTAGCAGCTCAAATTAAAATGTGTGTGATTACTAACCTCTAGTCTTCAAAATGTCCAAGAAAGCAGGATGTATATAAGTGACTTAGTAGCTTTACTGTCAAAAACCAGGAAGAGTAGAGATTTAAGGATGTTAAGGGTTGTCCTGCTAAATGTTTGTTGGGTTTTTTGTTGGTTTGTTTGGTTTTTTTTACTGAAGAAAATACATGTGATGG
Source organism: Psittacus erithacus (assembly GCA_009867235.2). NCBI lineage: Eukaryota > Metazoa > Chordata > Aves > Psittaciformes > Psittacidae > Psittacus > Psittacus erithacus. Next base: position 14,690 of record WYDI02003760.1, read on the forward strand.
GTGTGTATACATATGTGTAAACACTGTAGTTTTTAATTAATTCTGCATGTGTTGACTCAATGTTGACATGTAGTATTTCATCTCATACCTGATGTATTATGTTTTTGTATTGACACAAATATAAATTTGAGTGCATGTTATGCATAGGCGTAGTGTGTACATTTCTTGTAATTATTTTTTTTTCCTTATTTTGCTCACTCTTCAAATTCTTGACTCGAGTCCAGGTCAGATCTGGTTTGTAGGAGAGATTACAACTCTGCACACAGCAGGAATTAACTGGTATTAGGTCAGATCCTCTTCTTCAACAGCTTCAAGGTTCAGGGAGAAAATTAATGACATCATCTATTTATCTGTGAACAGAAAGCTCATTCAAACCTCTCTGATCAGATATGGATGAGACCTAACATGAGTACCTTAGCGTGCTTTTTTGGCTGTGTTGGTTTGGATATTTTTAACTCTTTAATTTGATGTCTGAAGAAAGCTGCTTTTGATAAGTATTTTAGTTTATTAATATTTTAACATAAGTCTGCTCTGTAGGAAGTAACTAGAAAGAGTATTTTTTAATTATTTTTTTTCCCTTCATCTTAAATGTGTTAGTTTGGCTGCTGCAACTCCCTTTGAATATCTTCAGAGAGAGATAGGGTGTTAAGATCAGAGATCACCAGTTCAGCAGGGAATCGGTTTTGCATATTGAGAGATTAACCCATTTTTTCTGTAATCCCATCTGTGATCTTTGGCTTTTCCTGGATTGGATCACCCTTATTAGCTTGCTGGACGGGATGTATTTTTGTCACCTTCTGGGATAGATTTAGTTTGTACATTCTAAGGAACTTGTCTTTGTTCTTCTGGAGTTTGTGTGGCACCCATATGCAGGTCTAGGGCTGGCTCCCGTGCTGTGTGTCTGATGCAAGAGCACCAACAACCTCAGAAACAGCCTAGGAAATCCAGCATAACATCTTTCCACCATCACCCACCCAAAAAAAAAAAACCAAAACCCAAAACAAAACTCTTGGGAACTCTTGGGACAGAGATTTAAAAGACATGTCTCATCTATCCTTAGTTTATTATTCCCATATCTAAATGCTAGTCTACTTCACTGATGGTTTTTCTTAATGGCGGGGCAGAGGATCATTATGCATTGGCTAGCACACCCTTTATCAAGCCTGTCTGCACCACTGTTAAGGGAGGCCGAGGAAGAACAGGCCTGAGCCTGGTAGAGGCGCAGTTCATTTTTTTCCGGGTGCGCCTGTACAGATTATCATTTGACACACAAAATGCAGCATGATCTATTTCTATATAACATCTGTTAGCTGTGGGTAATGTGCCCATAATCTGTGGGCTGCTGTGCTTGAAATACCACCATGTTTGTGTAAAAGTCGCTGTATACTCTACTGCTTAATTTGGGCAGCTTAAACTGAAGCATTGAAAAGATAGGTGTCCTGCTTTGGGTAGTTGTCTATGAGATAAGTGGCTAGAGATTAAAGCAGCCAATATCTTTCTAACACACCCATAGCACCAAACTATGGAATTTTAAGAGCTTAGATTATTCAAATAAATCAGGAGTTTGCAGAGAAGTTGAAGCTTTAAGCACTGTTATCATGTGGATTTGGGGGGTGGTTTTGTGCTGTGGCTGCTGCTTGTGGATCTGCAAACCAATAAAGATCAACAGCCTATAGAGGCTCAGCTAGACAGATTTTCGGCCTGCTTCAACTGTGGAAATCAAACTTCGTATCGTGCTCTTGAAATACATTTATCTGTGTCCCTCTCCTTGGCAATATGCTTTGAACCCACTGAGGGGTTTCCAGCCATGCTTGGCTGGCAGGTGGCAGTGAGCCTATCCCCAAAATAACTGGAATACTGCAGATTTCATGGAAGTAGCTAGGGAGAAGAGAAAGGGGCTACTAAAAGCCTTGCCTTAGGGAAATGTCATGACATGGGGTTGGGTGTTCTTTGATACCCAGGTCTCCACATGGATATGAGCTTGTAAAAGTGTCAGTCAACATTAAAATACAATTCTGTAGGGAACCAGGTTCCTGGAACTACTTGTTAAATTCCCTTCATCATCAGGCTGCTGTCTAATGATGTGTAACTGGCTGCTCAAGCTCTTCTCTGCAAACAGAGCAATTGTTACACATGAACTAAACAGAGACTCCTATATTGGTCAGAGTTGGAGCGTAAGAGGAAGGTGAGATAGTAAAGGCTGGAGGAAAGACTGGGGGAGCAGCTGTCAACACTGCATATACTGTTTTTTACTCTTGAACACAAACCAAGTCGACCTTGGGGACTTTGACGATCATACCCCTTACGGTTGCTCTGCCACAGACTCTAGTCTGGAGAGGCAGGCACTGTTCCCATTTCACTGGGGATGTGCAACAGTGCAGCTCCCCAAGCACCTGGTCCCCAATGGGCAATTTGGATGCCCTTTGTAAGCAAATTATGTCAGACTGTGAGATGAATGTGATGTGACTTAACACACTGAAATTCGGAAGGTAGTGAGAGAGACCCATAGTTTTAATGCTAGCAAAGAGATTAAGAGTAGCAAAACAAATGCTTTAAGTAATACTTAAACTTGCATCTGCCTTAAGAAGGATGAACTTGCTTTAAATCCAATCTTGGATTTGCAGAGCTGGTACAGGGAAAAAAATGAATCTGCAGCTGAGTTACCTGATAGGGCATGTCTGTACTGCAGCTGTGATGTGATTAGCTTTAAAGGAGAGGTAAAATGCTTGTAAAAGTAGCCATGGTAACATAGAGCTCACTGCAGGCTGCAAAAACCACCTGGGAAGTGGAGTGAAAACTCAGGCTGTTTGGACTAATTATTGTCGCTCAAAGTGCATTGTTTGCCTTCCTGTAGAGCTCACTTGGTGACATTTCATGGAGGAAAGAGGTCTCAGAATGGTTTCCCATGGTCAAATATGTGGTTTCAGCATCCTTTCTTTCCGTGGAGATTGCAATTGCAGGCTTGTAATTTTACAAGTATTCATTATGCTGTTGGAACAAGTCCAAAGGAGGGCCACAAGGATGATCAGTGGACTGTAGCACCTCCTGTATGAAGACAGGCTGAGAAAGTTGGGGCTTTTCAGCCTGGAGAAGAGAAGGCTGTGTGGAGACCTCATAGCAGCCT